>LGRX02014191.1:0-26678 GCA_001247695.2 Cymbomonas tetramitiformis | reverse complement strand
TTATTGTGCTCTTGGGTCTTGGCAGTGTGGTGTCGATTTATCGATAGTTATCACGATATTTGGGAGGCAAATCTGTTATTCATATCGCTCGATTAGTTCGTTTCGCTTGTCATTATCGATCGATAGGTTCACAAAACTATCGCCATCGTCCGATAAGTTCACAAAAATTGTCGTTGTCGTTCGATAAGTTCACAAAATTGTCGGTGTCGTCCGATAAGTTAGAAAAGTTATCGTTGTCGTTCGATGATAAAAACAGAGTTATTCATTGTTATTTGATAAGTTTAAAAAATCGCGATACCGACCCTTGCGGGGTTCACTTAGCGGACTGTGTGGTGCAGTGGACGGAACTCCAGCCCTCTGCGGACACCTTCCTCCCTGGCCTCGGAAGGGCCAATGAAGGGGGTGGGGGCTTGCCTGACTTTCGGGTCCTCCTCTTGCGGGTCTCCTTCGATGAGAGGGAGCCTGCAGGCCCTGGTCCCCGCTGTACCTTGGGGGGTTGCATGGCTTGTGACTGGGGTAGGGGTATGAGATGGGGGCTGCCTTTCATGCAGGCATCATAGGCACTGGGGAGCAGTGGGCTGGCCTGCAGTTCTCCGTGACGGACCCGCTGGAGATGCAGCTGCGGGCAGACATGCTGTTGGCGGTGTCTGGCACCCGTGAGGCTAGCACCATGCGGGGCTACTCTCGGGTGTTCGTGCGGTACCAGGCCTTCTGTCAGGACCGTGACCCGCCTAGGGTGCCTGTTCCTGCCGACCCGGTCACGGTGGCTATGTACTTGCAGTACATAGCCAATGCGGCCAGGACGTTCTCTGTGGTGAAGACCGCTTCGGCTATGGTCTTCA
Source organism: Cymbomonas tetramitiformis (assembly GCA_001247695.2). Lineage (NCBI taxonomy): Eukaryota > Viridiplantae > Chlorophyta > Pyramimonadophyceae > Pyramimonadales > Pyramimonadaceae > Cymbomonas > Cymbomonas tetramitiformis. Next base: position 25,836 of record LGRX02014191.1, on the reverse strand, counting down.
CTGCTCATGACTTGGCTCTGGTCCCGGCGGACCGGAACCCCACTTCTCATCGGCTGGTGGCCGCGGTACGGGAGGCAGCTCACAGGAGGCTGGGGGACAGGCGGCTCAACAGGAAGGAGCCGCTGGAGTTTGCATTCGTGCAGAGTGGTGCTCGTTGCTGGTTGATGTTGGGAGGGGTCACTCGGCAGATGTTTGCTACACTGGGTTTGGACATGTGGACAGGCTTCTGGCGGTATGACTGTGCGGAGAAGGTGAGACTGCGGGATATGAAGTTCGGTGAGACCCACATGACCACCTTCCTGGAGAAGCGGAAGACGGACAAGTACAGGTATGGTCAGCTGGTGGAGGTTGCCCGGGCGGCGGAGGGGCAGCCTTTGTGCCCAGTGGAGGTCAGTCAGAGGTGGGTTGACACTCAGATTGCACGGGGAGTGCAGCCCGACGAGCCCCTGTTTCAGCAGATTGATGGCGGGCGGTTTCAGCGGGACCCGTCGGCTGACTGCCTGACGGGGAAGAGGCTGGACTATCCTCAGCTGAGGAGGTACCTGTTCAGGATGCTGGGTGAGGCTTCTGGCTTGGACCCCGATGCTCTGAGGCAGTTGTATGGGACCCAGTCCCTGCGGTCTGGTGGGGCTACGGCGGTGGCTGCGGCTGACCAGGTTACTGATTTCGAGTTCAATCAGTACGGTGGCTGGAGCTCGTCGGCGGCTGCGGCCACCTACAAAGCTACCAACCTCAACCGCAGGCTGACGGTGTCCAGAAGCATGCCCCATGCTCAGCAGAGTAGGCGGCCTTTCTTGTCTGATTGCTTGTTGTTGGCATGCATTACATGTGCACTGCTTTGTGGTGATCTTTGTGTGCTTGCACCGGCCGGGTTCCATTCACATATGTGTCATATGTGTCATGCAAGCTGGGCTATGTAGCCGCAGCTGATTAGAAAACTGATGGTTTTCTGATCAGTGTAGTATGACAGGTAGTATGACTGTCATACGGAGCAGATCTGAAAACTGAGGTTTTCTGATCAGTCGGAGGCCTTAAGAGGCCAGCTACGGACTGAGACGGCCTCTTGCCGTGTTACTGTGATTGTGTGGACTTTCCCACCCGCCCTGTCCCTTGTGCTTCAGGTACGGATGAGGAGAGGCCGCTTTCAGTGCAGGAGCTGCAGGACTTGGAGGACCTGGAGCAGTTGGGCTCTGAGCTGGAGGCCGTGCAGATCCGGCCCGCAGAGGGGCAGTCGGCTCATTAGAGTGTAGGTAGAGGAGACTAGGACCTGTACCTGTTCAGTGCCGACCGCTGTGATGAGAGGTAGCTACAGTTATCCTTCGATGGGGGGCTGCGAAGCTGCCTCGATGCTGCTTCTCATCTAGGCACTGTTCAGTAGGCTTTGCTAGGTGATGGCTTTGTTATTGTTGTCGTGCCTGACTCTGTGCTGGAGCGGGTAATTATGCTTTTTGAGGGTTTCAGCCCTAGCATAGCATTTTAGGTCCATAGTCTGTACTCTTTAGGGTAATGATAGTATTTGCGGGCCTCAGTCCTTTGGCACGAGGGGCATGTGCCCGCATGCAGAAGGCTGGGGTCGGCAGTCGGGTCGAGGGACCCTGATTCCTGTCTGACGGGAGTCCTTGGTTTGTGTCACATTTGAATTTTTCGCATTATTATTTTTTGTAATTCCACACGCAGTGCACCGGCCGGGTTCCATTCACATATGTGTCATATGTGTCATGCAAGCTGGGCTATGTAGCCGCAGCTGATTAGAAAACTGTATATAGAATATACTCAATACTGTCAACTCCGAACTCGGAATGAATGTCAAATCGAAATGTAACGTCTCGAATCTCAATCTCGAATCTGAATCTCAAATGTCGCGTTCGGTACTTCGGTTGGCCGGTTGCCGGTTGGGCGCTTGCGTTGGGCCGCGTTCACATCTCGATTGTGCATTGTGATTTTGATTGCCGGAGGCCGCGTTGCATGACATGCTGTGACACTATATGACACTGCATTTGAGGTCCTATTTCAGGCACGCTGCACGTTACAATGAACAGAAAGGAGTTTGCAACACATCGTAAGGCCATACTTGTAGACCTCGCCATAATCGAGCAATAACCATTTTTGACTCAAACGACGCAAGGAGAGTGAGACTTTTGAGTGTGAGAATTCAAGTCGAGTACCTTCAGTAGAATATACTGTACTAACATATAAACAGCCATAATGTCTTCCGCTCAGAAGGATGTGGTTGTCAAGGTATTTGCGTCCGCGATGTTCATTGCCTGCAGCAGTCCCAAACTGCCAGTTCGACTTACCGGTCACGTGGCCACCAGGCTCTCATTGAGACACGACGCTTATTTTGCCTGTTACAGGTTATGACCAAAGTATTCAAGAACCGCATCCGTATCAAGGAGTTTTTCAGCGACTTTGACAAGCTCCGTTGTGGTCACATCTCACAGGCCCAAGTAACTTCACGCCCTCTCGCCGCAGAGAAGTGACCTCTCCGCCTTGTTTTGAATCTGAGTTTAGGTTTGTGGTGAGCCATGTAAAATAGCAGGAAGAGCAAAAGGTCATGCACGCTTGCAGGCAGACGCTCCTTGCTTGTTTCGTGATACGCTGCGAACATCTGTTGTGGTTACTGCCTGCAGCATAGTATGGAACACCTTTTACCTTGTTCAAGAAGAGATGTAGAATTAAACCTGTATCCGATATTCTGCTCTGACATTGATGGCATATAATTTCCTGCAAATGCTCTACAGTTCCCTCCTCAACCGAAAGTCTGGGTATTTGTTCCGCTCACGTTGTGCGTCTAAAGTTGTTTTCTGACGCTTGCAGTTCAAGTCCGGCCTTTCCATGGCCGGCATCCAACTGACGGTAGAAGATATGGACGAGCTGACGAATGCTTTCGCTAATCCTGAGGACCCACAACTGCGCATCAACTACAGGTATGCCGCCAGGGGCTCTTTACGAGGGGTGCGGAGCCGAAAGTGGACGGGGTACGTTAGAGGGACATGGGCTTGAGCGTATCCCGGAGGCCGTGGTAAATGCAGGGTAGGCCGTTGTAAATGCAAGGTAGGCCGTTGTAAATTTCAAGCACGGAGAAAGCTTGGTCCAGCCAAGTCCTTTCCTCTCGGGCGTTCGTTGACAAAACGTGTGGTTTCCCGTTTGCACAGACAATTCGTCTTGGTTGTTGACGACGTCTTTGGAAAGACTGACCTCGAGAAAATGCCAACCTTGGTCAGTCTCGACATTCTGCTTTTTAGGGCCCAAATGTTGAATAGGTGATTTGGTCAAGTGCACGTTGACCTGAATATCGACACTGCCTTTTTACTCCATTCAAGAACCTGTTATGCGTACAGGCTGGGCGCGGTTACGCGCTCTTTCTATGGATTGTTGATGCTGTCGAGACTGCGTTTGAGGTTTCTGGTTGGGGATGCGTTCAGCCCGTGCACACTTTTCCCGACGGCTTGATCCCTGAGAACCGCTTCACCAGCATGCCAAACAGACAACTGTGTTCCGACGACGAGCAACGCCTCGCTTTGGTAAGCCACCCGGTCCCGTGACGGGGCTTCACTGACTTCTTTCGCGAGTGTTGAGGGCTTTTTCGAGAGGGTTGGCATATCTGCCTGGCCGCTTTCCGCTCTCTGATGGGCAGTTTCGATTCACAAACACCCTCTTGCGTGCCACGATCTTCTTCTCGACTTGACGCGTGGTTTTCCTATCGACAAGCATGTATGAGCGCTATCGTGTTGGTGTGCAGATTTTGGAGCAGCTCACAAACAGCTGCAAGACGAAGAGGATATTGGTGAAGCCCTTCTTCGATGATGCCTGCAGAAACCAAAATAGTCCTATGCTTGTAAACCACGTCTCCACGCAGCAATTCAAACAGGCACTCAAGAACCACATCGCTCCAGAATTCGGTCCCCAAGAAGTGGACATCCTCATAAAGAAGTACAAGGGAGACGGGCAATTTGACAACATGGTGAATTACGTGGCCTTCGCAAACAACATTGATCCGAAAGAGCCCACTTTCGATCCTTATTCCTTGAAAGTGCTGTAAACGGGGGGTTATATGTGGCATTCGCCGAATATTAGGATAGATGTTTTGCTGTAGCTGCAAGTAGATCTAGAGAACAAATTGTGCGGTCTCCTTCTGTTGAAGGTCGCAGAGAAAGCAAGCAAACTGAAAACTCCCTTCATTTGTGGAGGGGGCTCAACTCTTCTATGAACAGTGTAACCATAGAATACATAGCTCGTTGGAAGAAACTCACTTCAAATAATAGATCAACTCAATGCTCCCTTTTTGTCACTTGTTCTACATCACTTGCTTGAAAAAGGTTTATCTTGATGTGAGAGTTGTACCATTCACCTGCGACTAGGTTCAATGATTAGCTTCACTGGGAGGGAAGCCTTTGGTACGTGTGGATGACAGCAAGACACATTTTAAGTGGCGTGATCACCTACTGTTGCAGAGATAACGCATGATACATACCGGCTGAATTCAGAGCTCATGACCTCAGTTTAGAGTTCTTAACTGCAGAAACTTGTGGCTGTATTAGTTAGCAATAACAACCGCGCTGTCAATGGGTCACGATCGAGCGGCGTGCACTTGATCGATTGATGACGATCTCAATGCAACTCCCGGCACGAACCGAACCATAGGAGGATGTTTTTAGCCACAAGCAACATGAAATTCAGTTCCTGCGCTCGTCTGCTATTTGACAAATCCCGCACGGTATCCATGTTATAATCCACGGCATAGCCTATATTCCGTATATGGCCATTTATTATCCCTCCAATATATTACGGAGCAATGGAGACTAAGCGCGTTATTCAACTTTTTTCCGAAGTAAAAATGAAAAGCATGGGAATGTCGATTTTCCGTGAACCCATTTTTCCTGCCGACTGTGTGTGCAACCTAAAGCGCATTCTAAAGGCACCGAATATTTCCCAAAATGAAAAGGCTGGTGGTTTATTTGCGATCTACTCTTGAGGCCAACAATTATCCTCTTGTGTCTTAACTAAAAAAGGGTATGCCTAATCAAATTAAGTACTTTCGGTTGATGCATTATTCACCGCTATGATCCAGCCGACGATTACCGTGTCTTGTTTATTGATTTGTTTTGCCAAAATCACCGAGAATTAACACATTAGAAACTACTTATTGTTGAGGAGCCAGAAATGAAAATTTTTGCTTGTTGTATATCGATTATTGGAAGAGGTGTAAGCAGAAATTATTTATTATATGGTCCAAGTTTGTTGGTAAGCAAATCGATTGCCACAATTATTTATTTCATGTTTGAAGGCGGTTCATTTAATGTATTGTAACACATTATTGCTACCGCAACTGTCATCTCGCTATTATGTTGTTATGCGAGCACACGCAAGTATCAGCACATAGCTGTTTGAAGGCAATTCATTTACTGTACCGTATTGTAGCACAGCACCGTATTGCTACCATAGCTGTTGTCTCGCTGTTATATGATTGTAGGCGAGCACACACAAGTATCAACACACTGTTTGAAGGCGGTTCATTTATTGTGCTGTAGCACAGTATTGCTACCGCACCGCTGTTGTCTTGTTATCAGGTTTTTATGCTTACACATTCAAGTAGGAACGCATAGCACAGTGCATACGCTACAAGGCGCCAGTCTGTTTAGCCTGCTGCCACACTGCCAGCGGTGGACGGTCCCGCATCTGCACCTACACCCCTGCCATTTGCTACCATTATTCCACGCATGCGGGCTACGAACAATATCAAATGATCTGGTTTGAAACTGCACGGATTATTATACTCCTTGTTGATTATAGCTGTTCTTCACGGATTCCATGACATATCGAATTAATTTGCGCCTTGTTGTTCGTCGTTTATGTTACTGACCTACAGGGGATTGATACATTAATTAATGGACACATGATATCTACGGTGGTTTAGTCAATGGTCGTGGTCACCCGGTGACCACGTCCACTTTTGTCGTGGTCACCGGATGGTACGCGCGATCCATGCAACGTTCAGCTCGACGCCCCATGGGGAAGGCACCGGCATGCGATCTCAGGTCGGACCGACGAAGTTCCCGCAAGGCACCGGGGTCTGAAATTTCAACCAATCACATGCGTGCTCAAAAATATGCACCAATGTTCGTGCTGTGATGCTTTGACCTGGCAGGCGAATTTGGAGATGGTCATTACAAAATTCAATGGCATTAAATGTTTAAATCTCAAAATAATGACGCTGTCATCGTCGCAGCGACGAATTCGTATGTCGCTAGCGCGAATGCGTTTGGCGGCGCGGGCAGTCCGCTCGTACACCAGTGCTGCGCCAGTGGTTTTTTTTACAGAAATCTGTCGTTCTGTACAGTTTATGTCGTTTTGTACAGTGCTTAACAGTGGTGGCCCCATGTCTACACAAGTCAAACAAGAAACCCAAAGTTCATTATCACGCATATCACACGCACAGCACGCACAAGCATTTTCAAGCATTCAGGGCATATCATATTTGGTATTCAAATTTACTTTCTATGATATGTCTATCTCGGCATGTGCCATCCAGCGGTTGTGCATGCTGAGCAGACATGGATCAAAACCCCATCTTGGCTTACAGCATCTTGCAACGCGAGCTCTAGGAGGTCGCTCTCGCTCTTTGCATTTTTTCCTGTCCTCGTCGCTTTTCTATCTTCGTAGAGTTTCTCTACTAAGGTATTCTTGTGAGGTTTCACGTTATTCCCAGCGAATAGGTCGTGTCCTTTGCGAATGTGCTTCACGCACACATGCCAACTTAGGTTTTTCGCTGCCGGGATAATGTAAACCGTTTGCTTCTTTTGTTGCTGTCCCCACCAAAGCCTCCGCAAAGGATAGCTGCGGTCAGCGAGCCAGTGCCCTGGCAAAATAAATGCGCAGAAGTCTCTGCACTCAGCTGCATAGAAAACGAACGCAGCGTCTCTCATTCCACTCGAGGGTGGTGCGCAAATATAGTTTGCATTTAAAAGACCCCCCAGTCTTTTTGGGTCGAAGATGTCCTTGGCTTGCCACCCCTTTATTGACTTTGCCATAGCTTTGTAACAAACGCCGGCTTCTCGTGGTACCGAAGCCGGGGTTGTCCAGCTGGTGACAGGCGTGACAGGCGTGACGAGCATGACAGACCTCCCGCGTGATGACTGCTCGAGAGTAGCAGACTTGGTGAAGAAGATATGGTCACTGTGAGATGACCCTGATGTGATAAGAAGATATGACAGTTACAATGTTGCCACTGACGTGTCAGTCAGAAGATGGGGAACGGTAACATCATTAAAGCTGGCACATAATAGTGACATTCTATTGGTAGATGAAGATTTCAAGGCGGAAGCCTGTTACAGTTTTTGCAGATATGACATTGACTTGAGAATAAGTAGGCCCTGACTGCAGGTCAGGACCAGTGGACTCATTATTGTTTTGCCTTCGCAAGTGCTAGGTGGCTGTTCGCGTGCCGAGTGCTAGATTGCTAAGACAGCTCTGCTCACAGTTTTGTACAAGAATTCGTACTTTTGGTGGTTTTATTCGTACTTTTTGTGGTTTTATTATCTTTTGGTGAATATATTATACTGCTGTTTTTATCTTTTTACAAAACAATAATGTCCTGCGCGGAGCGGCTTTTTATTTCAGTGCGAATTCAGAAGTAAGAGGTCCTTTGGCGAAAAGTCTACAGCAGTCAAGAAGGGCGAATTCGGGAGACAGGCGACTCCAGGGACACCCTTGGTGTACTGGCGGACCCTTTTCCCTTTGTTATTTGGTGGTGCTTACACACGGACAGACTCACGGCAGCGGCGACAGCGAATCAGCAGTTAATTACTAGCCTAATGAGTGGTTTCTTATCCTGCGGTTCCTCTGGCTTGGCAGTGAATCCAGGGACACCCATGGTGTACTGGCCTATCTCTAAGCGGGCGTGTCACTAGAAGGTAATTAGCAGCGGCATCAGCCCGGAATACAGCGAGCGGATTAACTCTTTATATTATGAACACAGTAAAGACTGCTCTGGCAACGGTGTCTAGTGAATCCAGGGGTACTATGTACACTGGCTCAGCTTGAACACCGTTGATTACCTTGGAAATGTCGGTAGATTAGCATACAGCCTCTTTTCTTTTCTCTGGCAGCTTTTGCTGACTTCAGGCCGACGGTGAGGCACTTATGATACCGTTCACGTTCTTGATGAGCAGTGGCGTTGCTAATCCAGGGGTACTCTGTACACTGGCCTAGCTTAAGCTCTGATGTGCGGACCTTCTACCACTGTTATTTATCTGCGGAGGAACACTCCTATGACACTTGTGGTCTTTCTTGATGAGCAGTGGCTTTGCGAATCCAGGGGCACTCTGTGCACTGGCTTAGCTTAAGCTCTGCTTAGTGACCCTTCTTTTTGGTTATCTTGATTAACAACGAGCTCCTGTGACAACTGTTACTTTCTTGCAAGGCACCTAATCGGTTGTGCCGATATTCCGATATATCGATATATCAGGAATATCGGTATCGATCGATATGGTTTTGCACACATATCGGAAACATCAGCATCGATCGATACGGTCGTGAGGGATATCGACATCGATCGATCATAAGGTGGCATATATCAGTATCGATCAATCACCAGTTTGTTACATATCGGAATCGATCGATACCGATCGTGGGATTAGCATATCAGAATGTATCGATATATTGATATATCGAAAATCGATCCTGCAACGTAATGTTCTAGGGTGATGATTGGAGACTGTTTTGGATCCAAATTATCTTCCATCGAGCGCGCGATCTGTAGGAGGCAGTACCAAACCTTCTACTTGACAGTGACTGTGAAACTACTGGTGGATCATATATATTGCAGGGTTCTATATTATGCACTATATAAGACTAATCAAGCTATGTCGATTCTTAGGAACTATGTCCAGACTCATTGCATATACTTGCAGTAAGAATTAGGTATTATATTGACTTTTGCCATGCGGCTGTTTTTACTCTAGAAATCTCAACTGTTTCTTTGGCCTTGGCCATTACTTTGTCACAAACCACGGCTTATCGTGTACCTTAGCCGGGTTGTGACACTTGCTGTAGCAGTCTCTGTGACAAACGTATGACACGCGCAGTACGATACGCGCGAGGAGTTGTGACAGTGACGAGATACGGAAATACGGATGGGTGTTACACTTGTTTAGAGACAGCAAGAATAAGTAGGGCGGCATAGCAGGGTGAGGCAGACGCTCATTTTTGTTTTGCCTTCGTAACAACGATTCCGAAAATAGGAAGTACTCGCTCAGACCGCGAAAACAGCAGTGTTATGATATAAGGATTTATGATATATGGCATTCTTTTGCTTGTGAAGATATACCTTTGTTGGACTTGTTCTTGTGTGATGGCGTCAGAACTGTGATTTACAGTCTTTTACAAAACAAAAATATGCCTTATTACAGACATGTCGTCTGTAATTCTGAGAGCGTAACCGGAGAGTTCGTACGTCGAACTCGAAGATGGCAAAGCAAGATACATCTTGAAGTAACAAACAAGAACCATCTTGGCTTTAAGCATGTGCGGAACACGCATGCGCAGTATGAACGAACTATTCGTTACCACAATACTGGTCGTTCAACCAACGTCTCGGGTTCACAACCCAATGGCGGTACCATCTATGCGATGGGAGACGTATGGTATAGATGAGCGAAGCGATGGGCTTCAGCAGATCTTCACACAGAGACTGCACTCATCACCCGCTATATCTTACACTTGCGTTGCCGTTCTACAACGCAGTGTTTACTTGTATTTTATATCATATACTAAGGGCTCGTATATCAGCCCGTATCAGATGGTATTCTGCGAGTGCGCTTCTGCGAACGCGACAATTTTCTCGCACGCTGTCTTCGCTATTGCAGCGGTATATGCGATATATCAAATATTCGATTTATTCAAGTGCGTCGCCTTATGTGATTAAGCTCCGCAACCTGTCAACACAAAATTAATGATATCTACGCGCTGCACACAATTGTTTTTGTTTTGGTAAGCCTGGCTATATATAGTCAAACCATGCAGAACTCCATGAAGTTCCACATAATCATATTGTCTACGTATGCTGAAGGTAAAACTGCCGCATATGATCACAATAGGTCGCAGCTTCGATAACATTGTGGCTTCTAAGTCAAAAGCTGATAGCCAATGACTTTTGCCAATAATTGCCGACCAAATAAAAATCAGGCCGTGAAAAATATACCCAAGAGGTTTTCGTCCATCGGTCATATATATATATATATATATCAGGGCTGCATCCCAAGAACTGCGATGCGCCTTCGGTGCAATGGGCTGCAACCCGAGAACTGCAGGGTTATATCCCTAATATTTTTACCCTGCATCAAATTGATATGACAGGAGCAGGAATTGATCCTTCCTTGCTAAGGTGTAGTGAGCCTTGTATAAATCATACCCTTACACAGATACGCATATGCGGGTACCAATATCTGTGAAAAACTGCTAATGCTACCTTTGCCAAGACCGTGGTTTGTCATCGGATTCTGTGGCCAGTCAACCTAAGCTACCGGGAACATGACTGAGGTAGACGGAGTTGTGATCCTAAGTTGTGCTTGACAAACATAACTAAATAAATTTCACATTAGTACGTGGCGAATCCATTCTCACTCATCGCAATAGATGTTCGTCAAAGCGTGCGTATTGGACCATATTAGAGTGAGCAGACCGGGTAAGGATTATAAGTCCAATCCCGTTAAGCAGGGCCACTCTCTTTGCAATAAAACAAGCCCCCGGTGAAATAACTCCGGAAACAAACACGGGCTCCCCGTTGCCGCCTATGATCCTCCAAAGTAGCTTAAGGAGGGGAGGAAGGGTTGGGTGCATTATATCAGGCCGAGAATCGTTCGATTATAAATCGTTAAATCGTGGGATCATCGTTCGCAAAGCGACGACGGCTAGCGCAAATAATCCGTAACGTACACTTCGGATACTTTGAATCGTCACTCTGACGCACGATACGTGTGGATCAATCGGTAATCCAGCGTCAATCTGTATCACGAAACGCAATTCATTGAACCTTGAAACGTCACTCTGAAATACGATACGAACTTCAAAGGGGGCTACATCCTAAGAACTGTAAGGTGAGGGACTAAAGTGGACTCAATTCCCCCCAATAACCTAAAAGCACCATGAGGGACGCCTCAAATCGGTGTAAGAAGACTGGTACCAGCAAGAAGCGACAACAACAAAGACATCATAGACATATACAAAGGTATGCCCGTTGTGAGGTCACAACTCTTTTAAGAGGGGAGATCTGTCAGGGTCATGACCGATGACATATGTGTCATATATGTCATACGTGGCATACCTGTTAGACATGTCATACCATGTCATGTCATGTCATGTCGAGTCGTGTCATATATTATTATGTAATTATGACAGTCGTCAGTACGGTCGACTATGACTGTACATGTCGCCAGATGATAAGTCACATCATCTGTCATTATTCAAGGAAAGACTTGAATGACCCTGTCATCGAGAGTTCGTACGTCGAACTCGAAGATGGCAAAGCAAGATACATCTTGAAGTAACAAACAAGAACCATCTTGGCTTTTAGCATGTGCGGAACACGCATGCGCAGTATGAACGAACTATTCGTTACCACAATACTGGTCGTTCAACCAACGTCTCGGGTTCACAACCCAATGGCGGTACCATCTATGCGATGGGAGACGTATGGTGTAGATGAGCGAAGCGTTGGGCTTCAACAGATCTTCACACAGAGACTGCACTCATCACCCGCTATATCTTGCTGAAATCTGTATAGGCAGCCCTGACCGGGAGTCCCGGTGCAGGCCCCTATGACAGATTCCTAGGTAGCCAACACTGGACCGTGACTGATCCGTAAGCCCGTGCTGTGACACACCGAGTGTCACATGTAGTTAGACTCGAGACCGCTCCTCGGAATTCACGGCTGGGAATTTCAGATTCATGGCCGTGAATCCTGACTCCGTGACTGTTCCGGATATATCTAGCTTAGGGTTTATTTCTTATGCAGTTTATCTATATCAGTTTCACAGCACACACTATTATCTGTGAACTTGGATATTCCAGTAGGTCGTGGCCCCATCCACGCTTTATTCCACTTGCTAGTTTGGCCATGATTGGCTAGACGGCCGCTCGGAGAGGTGGTGCGCGTTAGCGCGTTTGGGCACTAGTGGAGGATTATGAGATGAGCGGCTTGCGGTGAGCGGCTTGAGCCGCAGCTATGGGGTGCCGGCTTGGATTGGGTTTCGTCGTCGCAATGTTCATTATTCACGGTTTTCTGCTCGCTCTGGCCCCGCCTGCTGCCGTATTTTGGGCTGGTGACCTTGGCACCTTTGACTTCGACGACATCTTCCTTCGCCCCTCGCTAGCATGGCCCGACCGCGCTTTCCGTGTCTGTGACGTCACATTTTCTCCGCGACCCTACCCAAACGTGTTACAGCGTACCGCCTCCCCTCAGGCGTTTCTAGGAATGGGCATGACGACAAGATCTAAGAAGTCCCTCACGAGGGACAGTGACATTGATGCCTCTCTAAGGCTACTTGACGAGGTGCGGAACACTCCAACGGCTGCTACACCTGTGGTTCCCACCCCCAACCCTGCATCGAACGTGGACGCGGACGTCGCCGTCAGACGTTATTTGCAGGAGCAGTCCAAGTTGGTCGACGAGATTTACAAGGCGCGCTTGCATCGGGCTTGGGCCAAGAGTATCCGTGAGGATATTCTTGGTGACAAGAAGCATCATTTCCGCGGTACGGACGACTCTGGCCTCCTGTCCGACCTGGTGGTGCAGCTGCGCACAGAGTTTCAGTCTGCTGGTTTGGAGTTGCGGGCCTTCGACCTCGAGGACCCTCTGGTGCCCGTGGTCAGCAGAGTGAATGGGCTGCTATACGACGTTCTGGCTCTCGTGGTGGAGAAGCACAGTAACGCGTATGTCTGGCTGACTGGCACCGACTCCTCGACCGACCGAGATGGACGGCGTGCTCTTGTCGACATCATCAAGGGCTCTGTACCGGTGGCGCTGCGGGAATCGCAGCAGGAGGAGCATGCGGCCTTACGTTATCCCGCAAACGTTGCCCCGCAGCCGATTTTGGCTAAGGAGCAGCGTTTGGTGCGGGATAACAGGACTTCAGACTGGACTCCGACCGAGGCGACGCGGAAATTATCCCTCTACACCCGCCTCGACCCCGTGTTTTACGCGGCGGTAAAGGTCCGCTATCCCATGGCTGCCGACCTGTCCCACGTGTCCCTTGCTTCTCTTCGCTCCTTAGTGGTCGAGATTTATCAGTCTTGGGCGCAGACGGACGGGGGGAAGGCAGTTTCTGGTGCGGGGGGGGTCTCCGCACACCTCTCCAGCAGTGAGTACGATGCGCTGCTCCAAAAGATCACGGAGCTCAAGGAGCTCGTGCAGGGGCAGCACGGTGAGGCCGCTCCGGTGGTGCGGCAGCAGCGGGAGCGTGTTCAGCAGAGACAGCAGCAGCAGAAGGGGCAGCATCCGCGGGGGTTCCGTGTGGGGACCCACAAGGCTCCGCCGGTGGGATTCGACCGCGACGAGCAACGTGCAAGGCCTTTCTGCGGGAAATGCAAGAAGGCGGGAAAAGGTGAGCAATATCACTTTTACCGCGACTGCCCGTTGGGTGGACGTCAGCACCCGCCCAACTCTGCAGCAGCATTTTGTATCCCTATCGACGAGGAGGATGCGGAAGGCGTGCACGCGTTGGCGATGTGTGCGGTGTTCCAGCATGCTGCGGATGATGGCGCAGAGGCTTTCGCGCGTGCTGCGGCTGCGTATGGGCCGCCTGCGGTGCTTTCTGCGGGTGCGGTGGGCGGCATCGACGTGTCCGCCTACGGCTTCACCGTGGAGCAGCAGCCGAGTTCTGAGGGTGAGTCCATTCTCCAAAGGCTCGACGACCTTGCTGCGGAGGTTCACTCCGCAGCCAATCCGCAGGTGCACTACACCCATGCTTCCTTCCCGCCTCCTGCCGGCATTGGACAGGAGGCTTCGGCTCTGGTGTGTGGGCCCGCCGCGGCGGTAGCCGCACCGGAGGAGCAGGTTCCGGCAGGTGGTGCGGCGGCATCGGCATCCGCCGTGCCGGCCCCTGCTATGCCTGTCTCGCAGGGAGAGGATGTGAAACCCGCGCCACTGCAATCGGCGCGGGTGACCACCACAGCGGACGCGGACGGTGAGTTCGCGGGGTTCGTTCAGACCGTCAACCACGCCGCCGTCGGACAGATTGACCTCACGGGTTACGACACGGACGATTACGAGGACCTCGCCGACGGCAGCTTCATCGTGAAGCCGCGGACTCCGGCCATTTCGGCTAATCATGCGTCGGAGTCCACGACCCACGTGCCTCAGTCTGGTGGTGCATCCCGCACCTACGGTTGTGGCAAGCCGCCATGGGGCTTCCCCGCACACGCGGGCCCGTGGGGGTTTCATTACTTTGTCTCTCTCTTTCTTTTGATCTCGATCATGGGAGTGGGGGCTGCCGCCTATACGGCGGCCAATGACGTCGGCTCTGTGCAGGTATCGGGTCGGGCTGCACCGCAGCCTGTGCTGTGCAGGGGAGATCTCTGCATCTACTCTGGTATCTCCGAGCTAGACCCCGTCACACTGGATGCCGTGCTGCACTCCCTGGGTGCTGCGGCAGTGCTACTGCCGCCTGACCCGCTGGAGGGCTGCTACGGTGGACATTGTGGTGACGGTGCTCCTCTGATCTTTGACCCCGAGTAGTTTTATTCCTGGTTCTGGCAGTGCACCACCTTCTGGTGGTGTTCTGAGATGTGCTTTGACCTCAACATGGTCTTCAATTGGCTTTTGCTTTGACTCCTTATATCCGTTAATCTGACTTGCTGGCGCCGTGCCTTTCAGTAGTTTAGCAGGACCTATATGCCTGTATGTTTCTGCACTTGTGCCGGCTAGAGGGTTTCAATTTGTGTATCAGAATTGCGCAGTTGAATTAGCGGTTAGGTTTGTCACCCTAGCTCCTACCCTAACTTATCTTGACTTATCTGACTTACCTGTCAGTCACCACCCACAGTGCTGGGGTGGTGTGCTGAAATCTGTATAGGCAGCCCTGACCGGGAGTCCCGGTGCAGGCCCCTATGACAGATTCCTAGGTAGCCAACACTGGACCGTGACTGATCCGTAAGCCCGTGCTGTGACACACCGAGTGTCACATGTAGTTAGACTCGAGACCGCTCCTCGGAATTCACGGCCGGGAATTTCAGATTCATGGCCGTGAATCCTGACTCCGTGACCGTTCCGGGTATATCTAGCTTAGGGTTTATTTCTTATGAGAGTTTTATCTATATCAGTTTCACAGCACACACTATTATCTGTGAACTTGGATATTCCAGTATATCTTACACTTGCGTTGCCGTTCTACAACGCAGTGTTTACTTGTATTTTATATCATATACTAAGGGCTCGTATATCAGCCCGTATCACTTACCAAAAATCGAACTATCTATTTTTTTGAAAAGTAGGCCTTCGGGCAAACGGCGAGTGATGGAAGATGCGGATTACCTAGTAGGGCCCCAAAATCGGGTCCCAAAAATTTTTTCTTTAAAAAAATTGCCGAAATTCCATGCGCGACCCGTGTGTGCGCGTGGATAGATGGCGTGCGTGTGACATTTGTTCACACCAATTTCGCAATTTGTGGGTAATAATTATTGTTGTACTCATATGGTTGGATCCAACAAGGTAAAAGTAGCAACAAAAAATTCGGCTGAATTAGACTAACTCGTGTACTATCTAATCACGGGTCGCCAACCTTTGACGACGTGGCATCGTACGTAACTCTTTGTCGTGTACTGAGATGGAGCAGACCACGACAAAAATCACCAAGATCCTCCGAACCAACCCATACAAACACCATTGCCGAGTCTACTACACATGCAATGCGAACTACACGGGCAGTGCAAACTACACGGGCAGTGCAAACTATAAAGGCAACGCATACTACCCCAAGTGTACAAGGCTACTTCCATGGTCAAATTGCTCGTCGCTAGCCGCGCTCGCAAATCGCGTGCACACATACCATTGGAGACTGGACGCAGGACGGACCAAACCACACCAAACCAATGCCGATACAATCATCATTACGACACCAACCCAAACCAACCCGATACCAAAACGAGAACGAAACCGAACTCGAATACCAGCGAACAACGCACGCATCTCAATAGGGTGTACGCCAAGTACATGCAAGCCTAAAACCTTACCTAGTTCAAATGTCGAATTGTGTAGCCGGGAATACTCGCATGAGTGCTCTATATCGTTTTGTACTCAGCACGAACCCATCCTAGGGTTCTAAAAAGCCAGTTCAGACACGTTACTGGACTTCTTGTTCTATTATAGACCATGAATTCCGTGAACATTCCTTTGTTGGATTAGGTGTTAAGTTGTTTCGTTTGTGCATCTTTACATATGCATGCACGTATAAAAAAACCTTGTTCTTTTCTTGGAGCTCGGCGTATAAAATACCTTAAAACCGAACAGTGGACAACGCTCCGCACGGGCGACACCAAGCGCTTCCAAGGAACAACAAATTAATATACAAATAATACCTCATCTTCCCATCTGCAGTCAATCTGGAGCTGGGATCTACATGTATCTCTCCTGGTTGAGTGCGGTGTAACTCAGCCTGACTCTGTGTCGAACAACAGAGAGAGAATCCGCACTTTCTTGCCCTGATCGTCACTAGTTTCCGTGAGGGTAGCCTTGCACAGACTAGAGTAAGTGAAGCAGCCGCAGTGCTCGAACTCCATTAAGTGTTGCATGTCTGGCATCCCTTTGAACACAAACGAGCCTGTAAGCGACACGCGAGACTGGCGCAAGACGGCAATGTGCTCCGCGGCGTCTTCGCTTTGCTGGTGTCTTCCCCAGAGCCCGTCGCGGGCCAGAATAGCGTTTGGAAGTTCGGAGATGTCGATTCTTGAGGTGTAGCCGCATTGGACGACGGTGTAGTCCAAATCCGAGCATGGTGGAACCGGGGAGATGTCATCATCAAGATCCAAATCGAAGTCCCACTTAGGAATGTCACATTCGCGAGTGCGTCTCTCCTGTGAGCCTGCCCAGGGTTTCCACGTCCCCATGGGTTGTTCTTTGCCGGCTTTCCGTTTGAGTGCGCTTTCCTCTGTCTTTTCGTTTTCCTCTGTCTTTTCGTTTTCCTCTTTTGCCACAGGATCACCGTGTGTTTCGATCTCAGCGCCTGCTTTCTCGTCGTGTAAGTGTTCCTCGGAGTGAGCCTCTGCCATCGCGCAGTTCGGAGCCAACTTAATAATAGAAGTTTGCCAGAAGTTTACCTATACCCAATACGAATAGAGAGACGAACTAGGGACCGGCTTTCTCGTTTAAAAAATGCTGGTACTTTAAGTACAAGACTTTCGTATGGGAAACGATATGTTGACCAGCGAAGAACGTTACAAGCCTATTGCCGAATCATGAGATAGGAATACAGTATTGGATGCAAGTGCATGTATAAAATGGACCAATTGCGATATCGGATATCGATTTGTGTTTATGTTACGGCATCTGTCGTGTGCTAAAATATCGTAGCACGAGCGCGCTCATGCCAAAACGGATGGGCGTGACTGACGGATCCCAGTTTGACGTGACGTGATGGATCCCACATTAGTTGGCAATTGTGACGCGACTGATTGGACCAACACTACAGTATTCCTTTCGGTGCCCCAGCACGGATAAGTTGCGACAGACGAGAGTGAGAGTCCCGACAGGAAGCTCGATAAATCGCCCGCCGACGTTCCTCGATAAATCCCGACAATCGCCCAAGCGGCAAGGTTCCCCGATAAAAAAACATGAATACGAGCCCAACGATCTCTTTCAATAAATACAGTGTTGCTAAGTGGTAAGTGGTCAACTGTTCCCTTGGGCTATCTGCCTATAATTACGTACTTGTTTCACAAGGCAAGTGTATAACAACAAAAACAAGAGAAGCCCACTTTGAAGAGGATCATTTAAGGGAACGGAGCGAGCAAACACGCAAGCAATTGAAGAATTCAACGCGCAGCAGGTAGTAAAGCAAGGCGACGGTTCGTACTTCATTCCTACTCAGCTTTCATTAAATTCGTTCGAATCACGCAGCCTGCGAACCGCGCACATCCCGCCTGGGATAACTCCTTTCGAGATCTCAACTCGAATCACGCCCTCACTCGTCGCGTGTGTCGCAGGACGCGATGCAATCACCTCCTCTGAAGGGCTCCGAGGAAGAGGCCTTCCGTGACCGTGAAATCCGGGCTCTCTGCACCGCTCCAGTAGGATTGTCGCTCGCCCACCGACTCGCTCACGGAGGGCAAACCCTATGTTAGATCTAACAAAACCTGCTCTTCTAGAACCCCCACTTTAAGCCAGCATTCCCGCGCGATATTCATGTACCTACTACGCTGCACATAGTTCCTTAGTCCGTTGTTGAAGCAAGTACCGGCCGCGCAGACCGATGTCCTTGGTGGCTACTACCCAAATTCATGGTCCTACCACAAGGACCAATGGGCAATTGCGGTTTCGATCACTAAATCGACTATTTGAGGCACAGATAACATTTGCACATGATATTCATGAGTTAAATGAATTTTATTTCTGCTGGATGTGACACACCGTATGTCACTTCCTGTTATCTGTGCTAGTACTCCGTACAGTACGGGTGTCACAGGTTTATTAGGGTTTCCGGCATAAAGCCGAGACTATCTTATGTTTTATTTACACTCTTGCAAACTGAAAGTGAAAGCATTCTGACCGTAACTCAATATATAGTCGTAGCTATATATATCTCACAGGTTATGGTGCGCCAGGCACCTTCCACTACTTTTGGTAACATGATTGGCTAAACGCCTCCGCTTGGTGGGGCGTTGGGGGCCCCATTTGATGGTTGCGCTATGAGGACTCGCGGTTGAGGCACGCGTCGTTACGGAGTAGCTGTGTTTATCGCTGCAGCGTACCCTACGTGATTTTTTGGATGTCCACGGGATTTTCGTTTTGACTGGACTTGATCAATCTTTGTCGCGGACTTCTTGCGCAACGTGTTAATTCGACTTCCTAATTTCTACAATCGGGATTTCACAGTTACGGAAGTTTTGATTGCTTTTGCCATTAACGTTTCCACGAGTTCCTCCTCTCCGCGCCATCGCCACCTTACCCCGACGTACCCACCTATAGGATTTTTTTTTAATCATGAGTGTTTCTTCGCACGCTACGCCTCCCATGGGGGCTCACAACCGAATTCGATTAGACACAATTTTTTCCCGAGACGTTGGGATGCGCTATCGGCCGACACCTGCATCTCCAGCAGCGACTTTGACGGCTCCTGAACGGACACGTGCCGTGGCCGTTCAAAATTCCTCATGGGACGTGGATTTGATCAAGAGAACTTCTCGAGACGCTCTTGGCACCAAGGAAGCGTCATTCCGAGGTGACGAATCGGACCGCAACGTACTATGGACGTCGTTGGTGACGTCTTTACAGTCAGCATTTGAGCTGAAGGACCCCGCCAACGACACCCTCTTCGACTTAGCGGATGCCACCAAGGAGGTCAACAACGTCTACAACGCCACCCTCTTCACGACGTTGACATCCTTAACGAAGCCGCACTCACCCGCCAGGCGTTGGGTGGACGCTTCTGGACGTGCTTCCCCGCGAGATGGGAAGCGAGCCTTGCTTGAGGTTACGAAGCGGCTCCTTCCTCGTATTCTCCGACCCCTTGGGAACTACGAGGAGTTGTGTGCCATCTACTCCGACTCCAAGCTCGAGCCCGACCCGCTAATTCAAGATTTCGACGCCTGCTTGACCGCCATCCGCAACGCAGCCTCTGGTCCGCTCGACGACATGGTAGCCAAGAAGCAACTTCTCGCGTCCCTCGACCCCATCATGTACGACAAGGTCACCACTCCGCTTCGGCTCGACGTGGACTTGGCCAAGGTCGACCTCGAGGACATCTACGCCCACATCCTCGAGATTTGGGAGAGCGAGAACGGTGTTGGCCGCGCGAAGCAGCCTAATGGCTACTGCCCGCCGATACTTGTAACAGTATTGAAATCGTATTCAATACTGTTACAAGTATTGAATTTCAATAATTTTTTTCAGGCATCCCCGGTGGTCCACTGGTGCTACCCCGCATATCCGGGCACAATTATGACCAAAATTTAGTTACCATATGCGCCATTGGTCGATATTTCACTTGTAGGCTTCTGAATAAATGCATAATGCCATAGGGGTAGTGATTTTCTTGATTGCCCAATTCACAAAGGTCTGTCAATTGGCATGATATTTTCAATAATTTTTTAGAAACCCACCACACCGCCGAATCACGCGCGTAAGCATGCAAATTGAAGGTATACACGATACCCAATCATGTTTAGGTCATACGGCCCGTTGGCATCTGGTAATTGGTTCCATAAAGATGCGACGAATGCATCCATATATGCCATGTGCATAACCTGATATATTCCAAGCGATCCAACGTGATACAAGTAGATAGCATGCTCGTAATCGTTCCAATGGGTGCCCAAGCACCGTGCATCGCCCAAATATGATTCAAAATGATGTTTTTGAATGTAACCAGCATTGAACGGGGCCTATACGTTGTCGGGGATGCATGGTTGAGTGTCGAACATGCGCTAAGACCTCACAGTCGGCACAGGTGTACGCGTACGCAAGTAGCATGCTAGGAATCACCCCAACGGGCGCCCTAGCGCCATATATCGCAAGGGCATGATTTGATATGATAATCCGGACTACGAGACGTATCGATTTGGGCATGGTTGATATTGGAGGTGCACGATTGAGTCTCGGGGACGAGATGCTAGGGCCTGGTAGACTGAGTACCAATACGCATACACAAGTAGCATGCTCGTAATCGTTCCAATGGGTGCCCAAGCACCGTGCATCGCCCAAATATGATTCAAATATGATTCAAAATGATATTTTTGACTATAACCAGCATTGAACGGGGCCTATACGTTGTCGGGGATGCATGGTTGAGTGTCGAACATGCGCTAAGACCTCACAGTCGGCACAGGTGTACGCGTACGCAAGTAGCATGCTAGGAATCACCCCAACGGGCGCCCTAGCGCCATATATCGCAAGGGCATGATTTGATATGATAATCCGGACTACGAGACGTATCGAGTTGGGCATGGTTGATATTGGAGGTGCACGATTGAGTCTCGGGGACGAGATGCTAGGGCCTGGTAGACTGAGTACCAATACGAATACACAAGTAGCATGCTCGTAATCGTTCCAATGGGTGCCCAAGCACCGTGCATCGCCCAAATATGATTCAAAATGATATTTTTGACTATAACCAGCATTGAACGGGGCCTATACGTTGTCGGGGATGCATGGTTGAGTGTCGAACATGCGCTAAGACCTCACAGTCGGCACAGGTGTACGCGTACGCAAGTAGCATGCTAGGAATCACCCCAACGGGCGCCCTAGCGCCATATATCGCAAGGGCATGATTTGATATGATAATTCGGACTACGAGACGTATCGAGTTGGGCATGATTGATATTGGAGGTGCACGATTGAGTCTCGGGGACGAGATGCTAGGGCCTGGTAGACTGGGTACCAATACGAATACACAAGTAGCATGCTCGTAATCGTTCCAATGGGTGCCCAAGCACCGTGCATCGCCCAAATATGATTCAAAATGATATTTTTGACTATAACCAGCATTGAACGGGGCCTATACGTTGTCGGGGATGCATGGTTGAGTGTCGAACATGCGCTAAGACCTCACAGTCGGCACAGGTGTACGCGTACGCAAGTAGCATGCTAGGAATCACCCCAACGGGCGCCCTAGCGCCATATATCGCAAGGGCATGATTTGATATGATAATCCGGAGTACGAGACGTATCGAGTTGGGCATGGTTGATATTGGAGGTGCACGATTGAGTGTCGGGGACGAGATGCTAGGGCCTGATAGACTGAATACCAGTACGCATACACAAGTAGCATGCTCGTAATCAATCCAACGGGTGCCCAAGCGCCGTGCATCGCCCAAATATGATTCAAAATACTATATCCGACTACGAGAAACTAATTTTGTAGCATCATGCAGCGGGAAATAATTTTGGGAGAATTTAGCGTGTGAGTGGGTCTAGCAGATGAGCTGTAATTGATCCTGGCTGGACTTTTGGGTGTTTGCCTCCATTAATATGCCGGATGTTCATATTAGAGTGTCCTGTGAGGCATATGGATGTAATATAACACTTTATAGGTCACATGGTTCCAAGTATCGAGGAAGTTATGGCTGGTTTGGGTTTGGGTTTGGGTGCGGGTGGAAATGACATATTTGGGCGCTTACATGCCACCACACCTGACAATATGAATGACACCATTACTGCATCCTATGCCTATGGATAGGCCATGAGCAATTAAACTGACCAAGTATACATATATACCGAATTTTAGAAGGCTTCGTGGCCATCATACCATGACTTAAGTGCTTATGGCACACGTTTGCGCGCGGAGGCAATTCAATAATTTTCGTCCTTAAAAAAGGCGAATTTCGTATTTTTGGCGGGTGTGGGTCATGTTCCATCACCGAGCGGACCCTAATTCATATCAATAACGCAAGTGACTTGCTAGATATCTTCAATACTATCCAATATCGAAACATGATGGTTGGTTTGACCTCCAAGGCCTCGCATGAGGGTCTCTCAAGGGTTCTAATGTTCAATACTTGTAACAGTATTGAGCAAAATAATTTATTTTCTGGCATTTTACCCCCCGAAAGCGCGCTCAAAGTAGACCACCTTAAACTTGATGATTGCATGTATGCATGTTTTCAGAAATTCAAAAGGGTCATAAATGAATTTTTAAAGATGTGCTTTGACCTATATGACCAAGTTTAATGCCGGTTACATCCGTTTTGCTTCGATACTTGTAACAGTATTGAAACACCGGGTAGTAGCCACAAGCGTAACGCTCATCCAGACTCAGGATCCAGGTCAGATACTCTGTGTATGTGCTCCTGTCATCATCACCGCCAATGCCGTCATATTGCTCCCAAGCCTGGTCAAGCCAATCCGAACGTGACAGCCTGGGTACCACTTGCGTGATAATCGTGCCATCAGGGCCCTCCACCATCGGTTTCCTAACCTTCGACTTCGCTCGCTCCTTCATTTCAAACTGGGCCAAACGCTTATTGTTTTCCTTACCAGCCGAGCCTTCCAGTGCCGTCTTGATGAACTGCAACATGAACTATGCCGCCAGCTCTGAAGAAAAATCCTTCGAGCCTTCCGGAATCCCCATCCCCGGGGGGACAGTCTCAGCGGGACCCTCAACGAACTCCTTTTTCAAATCCTTTACAACGCTGCCAAGATCCTCCAAAAATGCTGAGGCCCGTTCCAAGAGTTCCAAATCTGCTTGTGTCTCGCCATCAACTGCTACCTCAAAGTTTGCACCCCGTAGCACCGCATCCAATAACTGGGAAGAAAATGATTGCGTCCCTCGCGACTTCAGGTCGTTCTTGAGAGCCACAATCTTAGGCTGCAGCAACGACGCTTTCACCCCGTCTCCCAACGAGCCCATCTCAGCAACTTTCTTAATAATCTCCGTGCATAATGCAACAATGTTAGACATCTTGTTTAAAACTAGCTCAAGTTATAGAAAAGGTGAAAGTAATTTTCAAAATCGAACTTGAGTGGTGTGAGCTAGTTTGATTTTCAAATAAGTGCAGGTGCCAGAAATTGTAACAGCTAAATAGGCACCTTGCTGGATGTGACACACTGACACTTAAATCTGTCACATGTCACTTCCTATAGTAGGCTGAGTGCCCGTCACCAGTAGACGTGAAACACCCGTTAGATATTTATGTTATCTCCGGTTTTATCAAACACATCTTTATCGTTCTGATTCCGAAACCCTTATCTCAGGGTTTATATCAACTATTTAGATATATTCAGCAGACCTGTATGGACGACAACGACGAGACCAATGACTTCCGCGACTTCGTCTCGCCACTTCCCTCACCTTCGCCTTATGCCCCCAGTGGTCGCCATCTGGTGGTGTCTGGTGGTGCTATCACCACCGCATTTTCCACCTTCCACCTCCCTATCCCCTCTTCAACGACGCATTCGCTCTGGTGGTGCCAGGCCGCTTTTGGCTTTGGCACCGCGTGGGCATTGGCTGATTCATCGTTTTCGTGGCGCTCGAGGACTTCTGCAATCGAGAACTCCGCCGCCGCCATTCCGCAATCACGTCGCGGCTTGTAGATGCTTGCCTTGATGTACAAAGACCGTAGAGCGGGACTAGCCCGCCTAGCCTGTTTATATGTCTCTTAGATGCCTAGGCA
The DNA here is from genome assembly GCA_001247695.2 of Cymbomonas tetramitiformis. Lineage (NCBI taxonomy): Eukaryota > Viridiplantae > Chlorophyta > Pyramimonadophyceae > Pyramimonadales > Pyramimonadaceae > Cymbomonas > Cymbomonas tetramitiformis. The sequence goes on along the minus strand of LGRX02014191.1, from coordinate 1,518 downwards.
GCGCCCATGCACGGATGTGCTTCTAGCTGGGTTGGAAAAGGCCCCCTCGGCCTGGACACTAAATTGACATTGGGTTAGGGTTTTCCTTGCTCTCGCATGGCCACTCACACCTTCGGGGTGAGGTGGTGTCACGGGGAAGCTGAAATCCCCCCCACTGTATGGGGGTCCAGCTTCTCCTAGTATCACCCCTTGCTGCGTGTGTCACTGGTCGTGTGTCACCGTATGACACTCACCTGCTAGAAAGCTCACTCCCGTAATCCTTCTAGCAGTTTTGTTATCACCGGTTTCCCCATCACTGCCTTCTGAGTTCCTGTTGCAGTGAAATAGTTATATATATTCACACAAATATATACCTATTTTCACCTGTTCTATCAAGTTTACAGGGTTACAGAAAAGCTCACATCCGTCCTTTCCTAAGCCTCTCTCATCTATGATGATGTCTAATAAATCTCTTCTTATTGCATAACAATTCTTCGGGTCGCCCGACTCAGTATTACATGCTATAAGCGCTGAGTGGATATCATTGGCCCGTTGTGTGTAATTACTGTTCGATGTCTGGGGTGTATCAGTTGTCAGCCTATGCCACTCAACTAACTTCCAGAATTCTTTCTTTTTGATGTACTGTAGGTCTTGGAAGTTGTGACACCCATCGTTGTTTATGCCGATGGGTGCAGCGGCTACTGCTACAGTACCTTTCCTAGTATTTGATAGTCTGTACATGCTAGCCTCTGGAAGGGCAGCAAGCGGTCTAGAGGCTGTTAGGTCCTTGTCTATTTCTGCTAGGGGGAAATTTTCAGCGGCTCTGGTGGTGCCACCCCTTGTGTTTCTGCCTTCTATTATCAATCTCGGGTCTCCTGCAGTGGCTTTTTTGATAGTCTCTTTTATTTCCTCCTGTTGGTTTTCTCTTAGCTGATGTAGTTCATTTCCTTCTCCTGGGCAGTTCAGTTGGATATGTTTATAGGTGCACAGTGCTGTTGTGCCACACTTCTGGCAGGTCGGGCTTTCTCCCATTCCCATCCTCTGTGAGTACATCCGGGAGTTGGGGGGTTATTACGATGGAAAACTGACCCTGTATTTTTGACCCTGTTTTTTGACCCTGTATTTTAAATACAGGGGCTGTATTTTAAATACAGGGGCTGCATTTTAAATACAGGGGCTGTATTTTAAATACAGGGGCTGTTTTTGAAATACAGCCCCTGTATTTCAGTTCAGCCCCTGTATTTTCGATCTTTATACATTTTTGAAAAAATCTCATACCCCCGGAAATATTTATATCTTGTTTCTACAAAAATACAGCCCCTGTACTTTTCAATTTGCACTCTTAAGGAGCCCCTGAATTTTTTTGTTCAGGGGCTGTATTTTTGCTTCACTCTTCGTTTTTTATACTGCTTGCAATTATATTCTCATTCCCCCCTGTACAAAAATACATTTTCGCTCTACTTCACTTTTCTTCAGGGGCTGAACTTTTATTCAGGGGCTGAATTTTGTCTTCAGGGGCTGAATTTTGTCTTCAGGGGC
>LGRX02014190.1:18836-59506 GCA_001247695.2 Cymbomonas tetramitiformis | reverse complement strand
CCCAACGCGACATTCCCAAAAAGCCCCAAACTCCACACTTTCAACAACCCCAACGCAACATTCCCAAAAAAAGCCCCGACGCAACATTTTCAGCAGGGAAGATATCTTACCCCGATTGGCCGGCCCCGGGCCGAATTGAGTCGCCAAAATGAGGCCCGGGCCGAAGAGGGGCCGAAAGAGGAATTGCTTTGGGGCCGAACCAATTTGGCGCAAACTTCTAAAATTTTGATGAAATTTTTGCGATTTTGCATTTTCCCATACTTAAAATTAAAATTTTCGCGCCTGCGGCGGGCATTTTCTAGTTTGGACCGGGCGGGCAGAAGGCGGACCGAAAGAATTTTGGATTTGGGGCCGTACCAGCTCAACGGAAGATATCTTCCCTGATTTCCGGCAGCCCCAACGCAACAGTCCCAAAAGCCCCAACGCCACATTGTCAGCAGCCCCAACGCGACATTCCCAAAAAGCCCCAACACAATGCGCGCTGCGATACTACGCACGCTCGCGCCACAGCCATCAACTACGAGATCAACACGCCCGCGCCCACATACGCTCGTGCCATCAACTACGAGATCAACACGCCCGCGCCACATACGCTCAAAGCCACACCAGATCAACACGCCCGCACCACATACGCTCGCCATCAACTACGAGATCAACACGCCTCGCAACCACATACGCTCAGACCATCAACTACGAGACCAACACACCACCACACCACAGCCGTCCAACCATCAACTACGAGGTCAACACGCCCATAGCCGCATCCAACAGACTATTGGGAATAGATGATTCTCGATCATCGTCTAAAAACCTTCATTTTTACACAATTTTCGTCGTCTAAAAATTATTGTCACGTCATCTGAAATGTGCCACGTAAGCGACACGTAAGCGACACGTAAGTCGTCCCGCAAGTTTTATTACAAAATATCACTCAAATTATTTATTTGTGCATGATGCTTTCGTACTCGGCGAGTCCCGGTAGATTTTTTGTTGTATTTTTGTTCATATGCATGCATATCATGTACAAGTATGCAAATATGGCTACATCCATGTGCAGTTTTGGACGGCATGCACGGTACACGTTTATGGATGTGCATATTCAGATGCTTCAATTCCCAGAAAACAAGTTGCAACTGAGATGGGTGCTAGCGTATATATGATGATACACAAATATATATCGTCATACAAATTTAATCAATATACACCAAATATGATGTCTTTTAGGCAAGAGATTTCGATTCATTTCATGATGCCTTTTGGGTTTGAAACCCAGCAAACCCAAACATGCCAAACAGCGAAGGGCTTCCCGTGAGTTCCAGCGCACGTAACTCTGCAGAATATATTGATAAGATGCATATATTTCACTTTCCTGAAGTGCAAGGTTTGCGATAGCTTGTGCGTCAAAGAAATTAACATACTATTTCTTTGACCCAGATTTATGAGTTTGAATATCACGCTAAAATCTGTGTCAAAGAAATAGTTATACCATTTTGCGCACAGACATTCTTAGACCTTGTGCTTCGAATATATCAAAGATAAATATCTTGGCAATATTTCTACGCAGTTAGGTGCGCTAGAACGCACGGGAAGCCCTTCGCTGTTTAGCATGTATTGGGTTTGGAAACATTCGAACCCAAGCCCAATAGATCTGCCAAAGAAATAAATTGACGGTTTTGCCAACAAGTTATCTCAGGCCTTGAGCTTCTGAGAACTGAAAGATATGTGTCTTGTAAATATTTGTGCATAGTTTCGCGCGCTATAATAACGCACGGGAATTACTTTTCAGTTTGGCATGTATTGGGTTTGGGTAAACTCGAACACAAACCCAATAAATCTGCCAAAGAAATAATTTGATGGCTTCGTGCACAAGGCTTTTGAGGCCTTGGGCCTTTGGCAACTAAAAGATATACATCTTAGTAATACTTTTGCAAAGTTACGTGCGCTGGAACTCACGGGAAGCCCTTTGCTGTTTGGCATGTTTGGGTTTGGGTTTGGGTTTGCGGTTTACCCAAACCCATGATGTGTAGCACGCGTTTTGCGCATAGCTTACATCAGAGGTTGTGCGTTTGAGGGTGCACCAATATTGCTGTTAGCAATATTGGTGCCAAGTATCGTGCGCTAGAACGCACGAGAACCCCTCCGCTGTTTGAGTTTTTATGCGATGTGCAAGAAAGTTATGCATGAAAGGGCCTATCAGCTTAGCTCGCAGTCGCGACTGCAAACTGAGCACTAGTCTAATTTACTCGCAAACAGTGTGGGGTATACGTGCAGTGAAGCCTTAATTTAATATTTACGGCCGTGAATTCCAGATTCGGGAGGGCGTAAACGGTACGTTTATGTCATGTGAGAACTGAAGTCGGCTTGGTTGCAAAGACCTGTCTGGTATTTTCTCTAAGTATTTTCAGACGTGTTCCCAAAGTGACCAAAAACCGAACGATCGGCGATCGAACGGTTTTTGGTCACTTTACCTCACTCTACCATTGGACTTCAACCATCTGAGGCACCATGCATCATCGTGTACATCTCGATGCTTGTCACGATCTACCTGCTGCTCGGCCACGCTGGCCATCAGGTCCTCGAACCTGGTGGTACACGTCAACCTGGGGAGCCTCATCTCTGACTCTCTGGTAGGCGGACTCCAGGCAGGCACATCCACGTGCGCTGCTGGGATCGCGCCCTCCTTCACGAAGTGGTTCTCATGCCTCTGACGATACTGCGCCATGGTGTAGAGCTGCCACTCGTTCTTCTTCTTCTTCTTGGTTCCAGCCTTCTGTCGCTGGGCTCCAATTCCTTCTGCGCCTTTCTGCCCTTGCGAGCACATTATCCGCAGCTTCTCCTCCCAGTCGCGATGGGTCATAGTCTTCGCCACCTGCTGGGTGTATGCGTTCGAATTCTCAACCCATTCCGCCAGCAAAGCTTCCCTCTGCTGAAGGTCCGACCTCTCGTGGTCTGCCCAGTTGTTGTCTACAGCGATGGGCTGTCCTGGGGAATTCTCCGCCTCTGGGGATTCCTTGCTGTGAGGAAGCCCCTTCCTGCTTGCTTCTGCGACTGCCATCAGCAGTTCCATTGCTCTGCGATCCATGGCCAGGCCCAGAATGCTCGCCAATTCTACGTCGCTTAGGCCGTCGGCCATGCGTAGCTCACTTGCGCTGTAGCCCATGGCTCGCGTCTTCTCTTCGAGGTTAACTTCTCGAGATTCTTCCTCGGCGTCTTCGCCGTCCTGGTTGCGCACCACGGTGCCCATCCTCGCTCTTCTGAACGCTCTTGACCCTTGCGTCGCCATGATGGTGGGTAATGCCCTCAATGGTTCTCCCACCACGTTCACCACGTAGTGAGGCGCGCGGTCTGTCCTTATCACTGGCCTGGGATGCCAGCCCTTGCATATGATTGACGATACAATTCGTCCTTCTGGTCTCACCACCTTGCTCATGACGGAGCGAAACTGGTGGCTCTGGAACAAGTTGCTCCAATACGCCCGCAACCGATGTGCGTAGGCGCCTGCTTGTGCTGCATCAAAGGACACTGGTCTACCAATGACGCTGGCAATGTACGGGAACACCTCGTCCCTGATCTTGGTTCCAGGTCTGTGCGACAACGGAGAAACATTTTCCAGGATATAACCTGGAGGCCTCTGCCGCTGCAGCTGCTGGAGTGTGGACAGAAGCCTGACCACTTCATAAAATAATTTGCTGTGCCTGCCATCCAGGCCTGTGAGTGTTCCAGCAGGGGAGAGATCCTGACATGGGAACCCACATACCATGACCCACTGGCGTCCTTGAAGAGCTCCTGCTCGTATGAAGTCGGCGCTGGTGGTCTCGCGCAGATCTTGGGGTAAAGCCCCAAGCTCTATTGCATGGGGCGAGATGAGGTCAGGGTATCGTCTCAGCAATGCCGCACACCTGGCTCTGGCAACCGTCTGACTGCTCGGGGATATGTCCTGATACAGGTAGCGATCCACCTTCATCCCACTGCGGAGCAACATTTCCAGCCCAGCACATAGGCCTCCACATGGTTCGTAGCACACCACGCCTTCTGGCCGAGCTTGCGAGAAGAATCGGCTGCTCAGCACCCTGGTGTCCACTACCCTTCGGTACATAGGGATGTACCCAAGGGCCTTAGGTACATAACGATGTACCTAAGCCGTACATATCAAGTCAAGGCCCAAATCCGACGGTTTGTGCCCCTTGTAGTGACAATTAACCAATAGACACCCTCTTCTATCGATATTACGATCCAACATTCGTATCCGATCCGTACAATATACGCTCTGATGCATTCAAAATCACTCTTTTTGAAGATAACAAAAAAAAACAGGCAGGGTAGAAGTCTTACCGTGGCGGGCCGGCCCGGGGCCGCAGAAGCTCGCTCCGGGCCGAAAGCGGGCCGACGGGGCTTTCGCCCCCGGGCCGCACAAAAATATGAGCCGGCCAAACTTCGGCCAAAAATATAGGCATTTTATGCCACTTTTTATCAAACCCCCATACTTAATTTTTAAATTTCGCGCCTGCGGCGGGTAATTTTCTTCCTTGACCGTTTTGGCCGAAAGCGGGCCAGCGGAAATATAGTTTGCGGGCCGTAAAGATTTTTGGAAGACTTCTACCCTGAAAACAGGTCAAAATCAATGTTTTCCCGTCATATTCGGCAAGCTCGTCATTTGTCTCTCTGCGAACGTTCTGCTGGATCCTGGTAGTAGACCTCGATAAACTTTAATTGCTACGTAGTTGAAAAATCCAAAAGAATATTGCCCCTCCGCGCTATTGACCTCGCTTGCGGCATCCCTTTCCAACATGGCCGCTCGTCGCGCAATAGGGCAGCTCCTCCAAGGACGCGAAGTGAAGGCACACGCTGCAGCCTTCGACTCCAAGTGGAGTTCCGCAAGCGTACGGCAGAAATCCGACGTTCCTGAGTTCTCCGACGGTGTCCATACAAGCCTCTAACCCCACCTGATGAATATCGTTCACTCGTACGTGCGAACCCCTAAGGCGAAATATCAATTTTCGTGAATGCGCATGTTGTGGGGTCAGTTATAGGTACCTACAAAGGCGTGTTGAGTGAAGGCGTGCTTGAGTGTTTAAATGCAAACCCCTGAAATCACAACTGCCCTAAGGGGTGTTAAATACCATTGTAACAAATATGTATCGATATTCATCATTTAGCGGTCGTACACATGCATCAAACGCGATGTACCTAAGGGATGTACCTAAGATTTTCGGAGTTTTGAAAATGTACATTTTCTGGAAATTGTCAAGATTGATGACCTGCCTAGACTATCGTATTGAGCTAAATACCATAAACCAAATACTTCAGGGCCAAAAGGGACATGTCAACAATGGCTGAAATGGGCCACACGACCCCGCGTCGAGAATTTGGCTCACCGCGGCATTAAACGTACACGTATAGTTAGGTACATCGCGATGTACCTAAGCGTGGGTAGTGGACACTGGTGTCGACCTTCTCGGGCTTCAGGATGCGCTCACCTTCAAAGTACTCATTGCTGTACACAGCAGGGCTTCCCTCGCCATGCGTGCCTCGCGTTGGCCTAACCAGGCTCAGCGCCTTCCAAGCTGCTCTGGCTAGCCTCCCAGAGTCGGTCACCAGCTCGGGCAAGTCAGTGTCGAACATGTCCCCATGATTGCATTCTAATTCCTCGTGGTAGTGCAAATCGAACAGACGATGCACTGGTCCTGTACCCAGCTGCTCCATGGCAGCCATCCTGCAGTAGTTGGCAACCTGCACCTCTGGCGTGGCCTCTTCCCCTGGGGAAGCATCCCCAGCCAACATAAGGCACAAGTGGTCACAGAAGTCCTTCGTGTGAACTTCCCCCACGCCTGCGTGAAACGCAGTCACCTTCTCCCTCTCATGCCTTGCTCCAGTCTCATCTGTCGTGGACGGCAGTGGGTAGCGAGACGGCACGTCAGCGTTGCTGTTCTTGGCTCCTGGACGGTACTGCACCGTGAAGTCGAACTCCTGCAAGCTGATTGCCCAGCGTAGATGTTGCCCTTGGAGATCGGCCTTCTCCATCAGGGTGGTGAGCGGTGAGTGGTCGGTCACCAAGGTGAAGTGGACTCCATGCAAGTACTGCCTCAACGTGCGCACTGCCCATACCACTGCGAGCATCTCACCTTTGAAGCTGGCGTACTGTCTCTCCGTTTTACTCAGAGATCGGCTGATTGCCATACAAATGTATTCCTTCCCGTCATCGTCCTTCTGGCCCAGCACTGCGCCAATGCCATAGGTGCTCCAATCAGTGTACAATATGAGAGGTCTGTCGTAATCGATGGGCCTCAGGCACCTCCCAGAACAGAGAGCATCCTTAAGTTCTTGGAGTGCTTGATCTTGCTCCTTCCCCCAGGCTGCCTTGATGTCAGTGACCTCCTTCTTTGTCCACTACCCGGTCTTGGGTACATCACGATGTACCCAAGCCACTCTTTGTTCCGCACGCCATGGCGAGCTCGAAACATTTCAAGTGTCCATATGGCCGATATAGGTTGTCAATAACACACCAATCTTGAGTATGAACCATATGTTTGGCGGTATTCACGTCATAGACATGGGTTTTTGGGGGCGGTTGCCTTGGTGATTTTCCAGAAAAGACGAAATTCTCAAGTTCTAAATTCTTGGGTACATCGCTTGGGTACATCGATTTGTATGCATGGTTATGCACATGAAAATTGCATATTTGGTCGATGTTTCATTAGGGCATTAACATAGACCCTTCAAAGCACTTATTTTATCATGGGTCGGTCCCATACCTCACAAGTTATCATACTTCATCATCAAGACTTCTCATCATAAAACAGTGTCAGATTTTAGATTTCGCCTAAAAAAATGCGCGCGGACATGTGTGATGACTCCCACCCATCGATCTATTGAACGAAGGCATATTTACATGTGCAATGCATGTTATCGCAAATACGATTGCCAAAGAATGAGCTGACAAATATTTTTGGTCATAATAATCAATATCACAGGTCACCTTCAACCGCTCGCGTCGACTCGTTCCCATACCCGATAAGGTACCTCGTGCCGCGCGGCAAGTAAGCAGTTAAGCTTGGGGATCTAGGGTACGCCGAACATGACGAGAATAAATTAATTAAGATATTGTGGTGTAACAAACCTTAAAAAGTATTCCACTTTGTGAAGAATCCCCCCCCTAAGATATGCGAGACTGTGAAAAAGGCGAGTCGCAACAAACCGTGGTAAAAAAACAATTAAAAAAATGTTTTTGGGAGCCAAGTTGTGATTTGCATGGGTTTGAATGCACCTGACATGATATATATCCTACCAGGATGCTTGTGACGGCATATTCCCGTGTTCATGATGATGTTGGCTAGCTATATTGATGATTCGTAACGACAAACCGTTAAATTTATGCCCCCATACCGTCGATTTAGCTTGGGTACATCCCTATGTACCCAGACCCTCTTGGGTACATCCCCATGTACCACCGGGTAGTGGACATCTTGAGCAAGTCGTTGAGAGGGCGGGCCATCTCAGAGTAGTTTGGCCCCCCTGGCTCACCCACCAGGCCCTTGTAGTAGTTCATCATGCCCAAGATCGAGCGGAGCCCAGTCTTGTCCTGAGGGCTTGGAAGCTCTTGTATGGCCTTGCATTTGGCTTCTTGCGCGCCAATGGAGTTGTGACCAATGCGATAGCCCAGAAAGTCCACCGTGGCTGCACCAAAGGTGCTCTTGCCTGCATGCAAACGGATGCCAGCATCCCCCAAGGTGCGAAGTACATCCTCAACGTCCTTCAAATGCTGCTCAGGCGTGGAATCCGTATAGACCACTACGTCATCGACGTACGCCACCGTGCAATGCTGCAAGTGCCGTAACTCGTAGTCCATGATTCTTACGAACGCAGAAGTAGCTCCAGCTGCACCAAAAGGCATCGAGGTGTATTGGTACAGCTGATTCTTCCACCAAAACGCCGTCTTGCTCCTGTCCTCTTCTTTAGCCATGGGAATCTGGTGGAAAGCTTTGGTGGCATCCAGAGTGGTCTTGAACTTGGCTTTGGCCACCTTCTGGTAGAGCTCCTCTGGTCGATGCGGCAGCGTGTTGTCTTTGAGGGAGTGTCGATTGACACCCCTGAGGTCCACGCAGAACCTCGTCTGAGTCCACAGGCCAGTCTCGTGATCCTTCTTGCCAGCTACGACCACGTTGCTCGCATGCCTGCAATGCTTGGCTGCTGGCTCTATGAAGCCATACTCCAAAAGTTCCTTGCAATGAATATCGATGATTTCCTGCTCGCCCGGACTGTACTTCCTAGGTCTCTGGTAGGCGGCCTTGGATTCGTCTACGAAAGGGATGGAGAACGTGTTGTGCTTCGCTTTACCCTTGTAGCCTTTCAGATCGTGAGGGCTGTTGGCAAAGGTGGTCTTGCACCTGCGAAGAACATTCCGCATTTCCTCCCAGTGTTCCTCCTTGAAGTCAGGATGTCCTCCAAACGTGGCATTGAGCTCAGTGTCGAGCCACGCTGCCTCGTCCTTGGTCACTGTCGTGTCACCCAAAGGTTGAAGCTCGTCCAGCACGGTGTACGGCAAGATCTCATCCTGCTCCGCGACGTTGGCCACCCAGCCAGGCTCCCATTGCCTTGAGGATTGCTGAGCCTCCCAAGAAGTGCAGGGGGACGAACCCCAGGCGCTGCGTGTGGGTGATGTGACACCATAAGTAGGCGCACACTCTGTCATCTTGCCAGCGACCCACAAGATTCCGCACAAAAGCAGAAAAAACCGCAAAAGTCGGTTGAAATGCGTTGCAGCTGCCGGCGAGTGCGAAGCGAAGAAGCACGCCATGACTCTCCACCCCCCGTGCGCTAAGCGAGCACTCCCACCAGCAGCAGTAAAGATCACGACCGCAAGGACAAGCGCCATGTAGGCGGCTTGTGCGACGCGATGAAGGCGAAGATTGCGTCGTAGTTGCGCCCAGCGCGCCGCGAAGCGAGGCTTGTCCAACCTGGCGGGCAAAGCGGGCAAGCGCACGCGGCCCAACAAGAAGACCTGTGACCAGCGCAGGGTCGGAACGGCCCATCCACAGCCACGTTGAATGTGACCGGCGTCAAGCGGGCAATGCAAGGGACCGGGGCTGTGGCATGCCACGTCTCCAGCGTAGATGTCGGCACAAACCCAAAGCCATGCGAGGACCACAAAGAGGAGGACGATCACACACTGTGACCAGTACGCCAAGGAAATGACCACCATCCGAAGGGGCATCACCACCCAATCTCCTGCAGCACGCACGCGGTGCACGCCAGCATAGACGCCTGTGACGCGCAAGATGAGGAGCCCAACGTACCAAACGCAGGCTAGAGCCCATGAGACCCAGATGTCGTAAGATGCACGAAGGGGGCAACGTCGAGCAGCCGACCACCACACGGGCAGCTGGCGCAAAAGCGAGGGTACGAAACGCCTCCACCAAACTTGAAAGGGGCACCACGACAGGTGCCAGGCTACTGCCTCCCACATCGCCCATATGGCGACCACGGGAACGGGACCGCGTCCCAACCACCACCAAACCACCGCACTGCCTGCAAACGTGATACACGCTCGCAGGACACCTGGCCGTAAGCGGACCGCCCGTGCAGGCGGCCCACGGCCACAGCGTGGGTCGTTCACCAGGGCCGCCCGCCCGCTGCGCCCGGGGAGCCCTGCTGAAAATTCGTCTGCCTCTGCGCCTCACGCTGCTCGTCCGTGTAGCGTTGGAACGCCTGCGTCTCCGCGCTGCATATTGAAGCCGGAGAAGGAGGACACCGGGACGTGAGACCGGCTGGTATCCTGGAATCCCTCGGTGCATGAACGACATGGGTAGCGGCCCCATGGCGATCGACAGAAGGGGCGCGTGCAACGCCGCCTGCGCCTGGCTGTCTACGAGCAGGGGGGTCTCGAACTTCGAACACATTCCTCCGCGAAGCCGCATCCATGTGCTCGGGCCGCTCGGCCACGTGAGCCTGATGGGCGGGCGGTGGCGGCGGCGGCGGCGGAAGACGCAGCGCCTCCAAGGCCCCTAGGGCTGGCATCAACCATGGCGCGGCCGAATGCCTGGTCCCCCATTGCAAGGAAGTGAACTTCCGGTCGTCTCGCTCGAAGTACTCATTCGTGAATTCAGCTCGCCACGAAAGACACTGCTCGTCTTCCAAGAAGATGTAGTACACGGGCTTGGCACCCGGATGTGCCACGCAGCGCAGCACATGCGCTGATCCAAACTCCACGTACTTGCACAGCGCGAACGCGACGTTCCGCGCATGGCCTCCCGGCAACCTGTGCCCTGAGTCACGGTGCGACAAATCAGCCCAGGCTGACGTCATGGCCTCCAGGAGGCCGGAAGACGTAGTTTGTCCCCCAAGAGGGAGACGCCAGCCCTTCTCCCCACACGCGATGGTCTTGTTGTGCTTCCCTTCGACCTGGCTGGTGATGCCTGGACGCTTCCGCATCCTGAGACCCCGCTCCTGGTTGCAGACGCCGAGCTCGTACATGATGCGCCGTTGCCTGCACTGATCATAGTCCGTCACGCGAAACCGTATTATGAAGACAGTGAGGTTGTGACGATCCCTCAAGGCTTCCACCCCCTCCGCGGACAGGAATTGGCGCAACGAGTGATCAGATGCTGTGGCCAGTCGTGTAGCGTCGTAATCTGACTCCGTTGGGGATGGAGGCACCCACCCAGGAGCCCGAGGCAGCGGACCCGCCCTCGGTGGACTCGGAGGCGTAGGAGGTGGGCCTCCCGAAGAAACTGACGGGGAGCCACGCGGAACACGGAAAGAGTTCGCCCACGAGCCAACGTTGGTCACGGCAGACGATGCGGAGGGCGACCCCCTACGAGGAGGGCTGCTGTCAAGATCTGACGACACCAAATCCTCGGCCTCATGATCGCTGGATGAAGGCGACGCAGTACGAGCGTATGCCATGTGCGCGAAGCGAGATGGCGAATGGCCACTGGGCCTGGCCCGAGACGGCCCCGCGACAGCTTGAGATGGTCGTGCACTCTGCGCCGAACGAGGTGGCGAGTGGCTGCTCGACCTGGCGCGAGATGGCCCTGCGATAGCCCGGGATGGTCCTGCTCCCGCGGCAAGAGCGGGTGGCTGCGTAGGGGCTCGGTGGCTGCGTAGGAGCTTGGTGAGTCTGAAGTTGGTCAAGTTGTTGGGCGGTGGTGGCCTCCGTTGCGCATCTGCATTGAGCGCCTGTTGGCCCTCCCGCCTGGTGTTGGATGCCTTGAGCATCTTCCTCATCTCCCCCAAGCGCAAGTACTCTTGAGCAGCGGCATTCTGGGAGAACACCTTACCAGTTCCCCCAAGACCATCTCCCACCGGGTAGTACTTGGTGCTCGAACCCAGAACGATGAGCTCCAGAGGTGGCGCCAAGCTGCCATACAGATCGTACTGTCGGAGGACGCCAGTCGAGAGGGACTCTATGTCCACCGGGCAGAGGTACCTGAGCAGCTGGTATGTCCAAACACCAGCGCCCTCGTACCAATGAGGGAGCTGAAGCTCACCCAGCAACTCCTCACTGTTGTACACCCGCGCATGATCCAGCGTGCAGCGCAGCAGCTCGAGGTGCTGCGTGGCTGTACTTGGTTGCACACAGAGGACACGCTCCTTCAGATCCCACATGAGGGTGCCAGCGACCTCACCGCTGGGGTATGTGAACAGCTCCTGGAGCGTGTGCTGCAGTCGCTGGATCGAGTTGAGGCGATCGCGCGCTCGGCCTTCTTCCCTGGGCTTGACGACGTCTTGCTTGCTGGCAAGGGATGGCACGTGTGCCATATAGCTCCCCTTGAGCACCCAACAGTCATTATCCTCGTCGTGATCCAACTTCTGGTCCACATACAGCCAGTTAGGGGGCAACAGCTGTTCCACCATCACCCACTTCTGCTCGAGGCAGCGGACGAATTCCACGCAGACATGCTCCTGGGAAGGTCTAGCTGGCAAGTCCTCAGGGAGCTCCTGCAGGATGCGGCAAAGACGCGCCACATGGTGCCGGTCCAGGTACAGCCTCTGGTCCGCCCAGTTGTGGTCAAGATCAGCGCCCAGAGGTGGGCGACCCCCGATCGACTGGCTATCGGTAATCCACTTCGTGCGCCCACCCACCCAGGGGTTTGGTTCTGCGTAAAGCTGCGCAAGCATGCGCTCTGACCCTGCCAGCTCGACGGACGTCAGCGACGCCAGGTAGCTCCTTCGGCCTCCCTCAAGCGAACACGTGTGAACGCGAGATGCCGCCTCGACCTCTGCGCGTGTGATGGCTCGGGGTCTAGGGGGCGCAGCAGATGGCCCTGACGAAGGCATCGGTGACCCCACCGGCGACTCCTCGCCGTCAAGGATGTGCTCAGACCGAATCCCAGAGGCAGCAGACCTCTCCTCCCTTGTGCCCAAGGGTGGGCACTCCAGCCATCTGCACTCCGTCTCATGCCCAAAGATCTCAGATTGTAAACATACCACCGGGTCCAACCTCCTGGGCTGGTGAGGACGCTTGGGTGTCGTCATGTCGACCAGCGGAAGAACCACCTCAGCATCCAGGCCCAAGACCTTCGGTGCATGCGACACGGCCACGCAACTTCCCAACTTGATGTCAATCATCAGGGAGTTCTTCAGCGGCCCAGTGCCTATCAACAGGTCCCAGGAGTTCTCAGCCTCGAAGGTCACGAAGGCGTACAAGCGGTGAAGCGTCATGTGCGGCGTGCCCGCTGCCAAAATGACGTCCACGTAGCAATAATGGGTGAACTTTGTGGGACTGTTGTCACATCTGGTGACCTTGGCGCCGGTGGTGGCTTCGTAAATCGTGAGACCCAGCCGCCTCACAACAGAGATCGAGATGATGTTACACCCCAAAAACAGATTGAAATTTCTATTCCCCATTTTGGAGTTTTCTATTCCCGAATCATTATGCTACCCCCGTAATCTTGCTTGTGCAAAAAAAGTTGTTCCTAACACTTATTATGTAGTCAACTGTACAAGGGAACCGTGGAAAGCAAGGGCAACGCACCTTTCATTTTTGATGGAGAATCTTTTACCGTGTCCTCTTTCTTGAATAGAGGACAATAAAATGCATACCATCAGGGTGTTCAATAGTACAACGATACCCGCCGTTGTCGCAAGAAAGGCACGCACACCCTGCTGTACTTTTTCGGAGGCTTCCTCATGTTTGCAATAACCAAGTGAACAGAGGTGGGGTGGGGGCAAAATAATACAAACGGTGATATTACACACATGTGCTTGTGTCACAAATTTATTCCCCAAAACATGACATAATTTCTATTCCCCATTATGCACGTTTCTATTCCTCGATAACCATTTTCCCCTTCGATCCGCCTCCTCACCCTTTCTTCGTCGGTGCATTCGCTCTGGTGGTGCCCGGCCGCTTTTGGCCTTGGCACCGCACGGGCATTGGTTGGACATCGGCTACCCTTCCTCACGCTCGACGTCCTCTGTCATCGAGAACGTCACCGCCGCCTGCTCCAGAGCCCAAACCCTAATTCACTAGACAATTGTGTGTAGCCCTGCTATGTTTCAGTCTGAACAGCATGAACTAGCGCCGGCGGATGCCCCTCTAGCTGAGCTGCAAAAGGCTCCTTAGGGTTCATGGTGTAGGATGGCCGGCAGGCCTTTTTAACATTGCGTTCTGTTTCCACCTCTCTCCGTCTGGAGGAGGTGGTGTCACGTAGAGACTGACTTACCCCCCACTATAAGGTGGGGGGCCTGTCTCTTGCTGTCCCCCTTCGGAGAGCGATGTCACACGCAGCATTCGCCTCGGTAGCTCGGAACACACAGATGCATAAAACCCCTAAAGTATTTTATGTAGCCATCTTAGTATTCCGGAGGTCTGTGCTCACTGACTGTGTATTCTGTGATATACATCTACCTATATCAGCAAAAAAATTATGAAGACAAGGTGTTATTTTGAGTGATTTTTAACATTAGAAAAATTCCGAGTTGAAAAATCCGAGGGATGGATAGACAAATGCAATCGTTGTAGATATGTGAGGCGGATCCAGGCCAAACCTGGCATCATCTAACTAAGCATAGACCCTGTATAGAGCACCTTTCATTGGACGCACCTCAAATGTTGGTTGGCATGCCCAATTAACTTATTTGAAAATAGGTCCTTGTGGGAGGACCACATTCAAATCTGGCCCTCCCATAAGGACTGCGGGATAGTAGCCACGCGGCCGCGCAGGATCGAGTGTGCGGCGACACACGAGGTGAAGGCGCAGCTTGATGCCGGCTTTCAGGTTCCGGCGGCTGCATTCTCGGCGACGCAGCTCTCGGTGCCCTCGACTGCTGTGCAGGACGAGCCGCGGCGGGCATGCCGTCCCGCCGTGGGATGTGGAATGCCGCCTTTAGGCTTCGGCATACCGGCGATGGGGGCATTTGCGGTGCTTTCGCTGCTCTACATTTCTTTTGCAGGTGTGGTGGGTTCCTCGTACACGACGGCTGGGTAGCATAATGATTCGGGAATAGATTACTCCAAAATGGGGAATAGAAATTTCAATCTGTTTTTGGGGAATAGGTGTGTGACACATGCATATGCGTCTAAAGTTTTGCGTTTAAATTTTTAATAAATCGTTAAAATTTTCCCCCCACCCATCTGTTCACTTTCGTTTTGCAAACATGAGGAAGCCTCCGAAAAAGTACACTAGGGTGTGCCTTTCTTGCGATAATGGCGGGTATCGATGTACTGTTGAACACACTGATGGTATGCATTTTATTGTCCTCTATTCAAGAAAAAGGACAGGGTAAAAGATTCTCCATCAAAAATGAAAGGTGCGTTGCCCTTGCTTTCCACGGTTCCCTTGTACAGTTGACTACATATATAATAAGTGTTAGGAACAACTTTTTTGCGCAAGCAAGATTACGGGGCTTTCATTGAACCAGATACGGGGCTTTCATTGAACTAGATACAGGGCTTTCGTTGAACCAGATACGTGGCTTTCGTTGAACCAGGTACCGTACGTGGCTTTCATCGAACGAGATACGTAATGCTACGCGAGTTCCTGACCACGATACCCAGTGTGCAGGCAATTCTGCTTAAATTAGAAAGGGTTGGAAGCAAGATCCGTTCGGAATCTAGGATGCTGGACGGGTCTTGAGAGGGGGGTAATGGGCGTGATTCGAGCCAGCCAACTCGACTCACGCCCAACGGGGACGCATCCTGCACAGCATGAACATATCACGCATATCATATAAGCATAATAAACACATACTGACCGTTTGGCAGTGCAATTTCACCTCTAGCGGAAACGCGGATGTCAACCGCGTCCACGTTTCCGCTAGGCGTTTCTTCCCTCATTCGCGCGCTCGTTTGCAAGAGAGCCTGGGCAACGGATGAGGGAAGCGTTAGCAAAAATAGTATTTCGTATGCGTTGTTTTCCCTAAACAAATTGCACAAACTGAACGGTCAACCACACATCTCGTTGTGGGATGACGCGTTCATTTGGCGGAAGCGGGTGGAATTTAAGGAATTTGAAACCCGCAATAGTTGCGCTACATGGGGTTTCATCTTCTTTGCGAAACGGGTACCCACATCATACTAAGTAGGAATATGTGATAATATTTTGAAGCAAAAGATTACTCAGATTAGTATACAATCTTTATTTCGCTGGACAGGGGCACACTCCCGGAGAGAAAGCCTTCCGCCTTTAGTTAAAATTGCATATTTAACAAATCAAACAGTGAGTATTTTCTTCAAGTATTTTCAGACGGTAATACTTAAACACTGGTAATACTTAAACACTGAGTGTTGTCTCGCGTGTTGTCACCAAGCCTTAGAAACTCACGATCTCACTCCCAAAGTGACCAAAAACCGTTCGATCGGCGATCGAACGGTTTTTGGTCACTTTGGGAACGCGTCTGAAAATACTCAGTGTTGTCACCAAGCCTAAACTCGCGATCTTACTCCCGAAGTGACCAAAAACCGTTCGATCGCCAATCGTTCGGTTTTTGGTCACTTTGGGAACGCGTCTGAAAATACTCAGTGTTGTTTCGCGTGTTGTCACCAAGCCTAAACTCACGATCTCACTCCCAAAGTGACCAAAAACCGTTCGATCGCCGATCGTTCGGTTTTTGGTCACTTTGGGAACGTCTGAAAATACTTAGAGAAAATACCAGACAGGTCTTTGCAACCAAGCCGACTTCAGTTCTCACATACTGTAGAGCCCTAAACGTACGGTTTACGCCCTCCCGAATCTGGAATTCACGGCCGTGAATATTAAATTCACGGCCGTGAATATTAAATTCACGGCCGTGAATATTTCACTGCACGTATGATTGCCCACACTGTTTGCGAGTAAATTAGATTGGGAAAACATTTTCCAACGTTCGTAATGCACAAAGATATATCATTTAGACTCTTAGGTAGGAGTTTTTTTAGCTCTTGACTGAGCCGTGGCCGCATCAGCTCAGTTTGCAGTCGCGACTGCGAGCTAAGCTGAGAGGCCCTTATAACTTTCATGCACATCGCATCAAAACTCAAACAGCGGAGGGGTTCTCGTGCGTTCTAGCGCACGATACTTGGCACCAATATTGCTAACAGCAATATTGGTGCACCCTCAAACGCACAACCTCTGATGTCAGCTATGCGCAAAACGCGTGCTACACATCATGGGTTTCGGTACATGCAAATCCAAACCCAAACATGCCAAACAGCAAAGGGCTTCCCGTGAGTTCCAGCGCCCGTAACTTTGCAAAAGTATTACTAAGATATATATCTTTTAGTTGCCAAAGGCCCAAGGCCTCAAAAGCCTTGTGCACGAAGCCATCAATTTATTTCTTTGGAGATTTATTGGGTTTGTGTTCGAGTTTACCCAAACCCAATACATGCCAAACTGAAAAGCAATTCCCGTGCGTTATAGCGCGCGAAACTATGCACAAATATTTACAAGACACATATCTTTCAGTTCTCAGAAGCACAAGGTTTGAGATAACTTGTTGGCAAAACCATCAATTTATTTCTTTGGCAGATCTATTGGGCTTGGGTTCGAATGTTTCCAAACCCAATACATGCTAAACAGCGAAGGGCTTCCCGTGCGTTCTAGCGCACGTAACTGCGTAGAAATATTGCCAAGATATTTATCTTTCATATATTCGAAGCACAAGGTCTAAGAAAGTCTGTGCACAAAATGGTATTACTATTTCTTTGACACAGATTTTAGCGTGATATACAAACTCATAAATCTGGGTCAAAGAAATGATATGTTAACTTCGCGCACAAGCTATCGCAAACCTTGCACTTCAGAAAAGTGAAATATATGCATCTTATCAATATATTTTGCAAAGTTACGTGCGCTGGAACTCACGGGAAGCCCTTCGCTGTTTGGCATGCTTGGGTTTGGGTTTCAAACCCAAAAGGCATCATGCCAGCACGCGGCCGTCTTTAATATACTCAACGGCTTGCCATATGCTCTTGAGGGTGCACTGATATTGATATGAACAATATCACTGCCAAGTTTCGTGAGAAGATTCTCACGAAAACCCCTATTATGCAAAGCCGCAAGTGGTTGAAACCATCTCACACCGCACCAACTTAGCTTGCAGTCGCGAAGGCTAAGCTGATGCGGTTGCGGATGGGGCCAATCGATAGTTCAAACGAAAGGTATTCACCTAATGAATACAAACGCTTTAGAATCGAATGGTGGAAAAAATTATGCTTCATGCTACATTTTTCTCCTCCTGGTCCTCGGACCATGGCTGTGAAGTGTTGGGGAGTGTGCTAGTGAAACTGCTTGTAAATTTTTTTGGCGCTCGATTGAATTAAGCATGGTTACATGTGACATATAATCTATTCCCCAAAAACAGATCGAAAATTCTATTCCCCATTTTGGAGCAATCTATTCCTCGATAACCTTTTTTCCCGACGGCTGCCACGCCCACGGCTCGATCGGCTATGGACCTGCCTTCGCCTAGTGGTGCCCCTGATTGGGAGACTCCGCCATTTTTCTTCACGCATGAATTTGCTGATTTGGTGAGCCCGGCTCAGGGAGTCGGGGTCCGGATGCGGCTCGCGATGTGCCACGGATCGAGCCGCCTGAGCCCCCTGACCTGTTTAGAGACTATGCTCAGGCAGACTTGGGTTTCGACATTGCTCATTACTACGGCATGGCGCTACATGAGCGCGGGCCCCTGGACATGGCGCACTACTACGGTGACTCCTACTCCTCTTACTACGGCATGGACTTCCTTGAGGCGACTGCTGGATTGTACTGGGACCCTGTCGATTGACTTCTTGGTCATTCTGGATGCACACCAGCATGGTGGTGTGCGGAACTCCGATGACTTCAACAACTTTTGTGGTTTCTGGTTTCTATTTTCTGTCAACTACAATATCTTCACTTGGTATTGAATCTGCTCTGCTTTATTTGGCTTTGTGATGTAGATTCCTAGGAGCAGTCTGACAGCCTGCTCAACCTTCTTTTGTATCAGAATTGCGGCACAGTAGGATCTCTGTTCTGGCCAAGAGCCGCTGACATATATTCTAACTCCTGGACACTGACATCTGTACACCTCCTTCGTTCACAACGGAGGTGGTGTGTTAGGTATAGCCCAGGCAGCCCTCTCGAGAGTCTCGGTGTAGGCCCCTGGTTAGACCCCTAGTCCGTACTGACTCGGGTACCGCTGCCCGTGTGTGTCACAGTTGTGTCACGTGCCGTCAGGTTCCGTTAGAGTCTTTCTTAGGTTATAGGTTTCAGTAAGCCTTTCTATCTGGTTATCTATCATATATTCTGAATACAGTCAACCTATATTGGCTCACTCCGAATATACCTGCCTTAGGTATATTCACTAAAGAGTACTCCGCTCCCCTTCCATATTTAACATACACGGGGGACTAGATATTCAGGACCTAGGACCTGTGACCTGCCCCCTGTATTACATTCCTCGATGCATTATGACAGATGATAGGCAGTCATGACTTCCAGCATTATTCGGTATGATAACATAGTCGTACAATACAGTAGTACTCGCGTGCAGTACCATTGCAGCTCACGTAGCATACTCGCTACTTAGCCTTTCGGACTCTCGTATGATATATCTTTACAGTCATGTATCTCTGCGTTTTACCTCATATATGCTTACAGTGATACTTATGAAATATGGTTATACAGAATATCCTGCCCTGTATATATTTCACCGTATCCATTATAGTCATGGCGCCTCTACGCGATTCGGCACAAGCTACCCATGATAAAAGTATATCAAAATCAGTTTGGTATATGTTTTAAACCTTGTAGAGTAATCGCTTAGAATCATAAGCGGGCAGCAGCTGAAGGTTCGCGAGCGGGGAAACGAATAATGGGACCATTGACTGCTGAGAATCTCAAAAATATTCTGAATCCACAATTATACAGACGATTTGGACATTGGATTGTAGCCCGTAACTAGGGACAGGTTTCATCCCAAATCGATTAAGGAAATTTCAACACTGGCGTCCCGAAGTTAGTCAACATCACGTTTCCCCGATTTACGAGTTATCGTCATATCGGTGTCATGCGAAAAAAAGAATCTATGACGATAACTCGTAATCCGTAACCCAGAATCGCAAATCGGGACCTCTCATGTGCCATGCATACAACCTATAACGAGCGCATGACACACAAAATGAAGACTCGTCGTAATTAATAATCAATTAGCCGATACAATTGTTGTTAACAAATGTTCATCTTGAAAACAAGATTTAAGCTCACAAAACTTCTTGCAAATTTCGTTTTCATATAATCTTGAGAAACACCGAACTCAATTCAGCGATCACATATTATCCACATTCTGAATTAGTTGTCACCCCCCCCAATTTTGGGTATCCCGGTCAAATGTTCCTTGAGGATATAATACATGCACTGTCCTTATGTACACGTATTAAATGCATTTAAGGCATGCCAAGGTGCCCTATCAATTGAGGGCCTGCTCTGATGTGCAAAACATACACATATAAATCATATGTTATATAAGTGTTCAAAACTTTATACATTTACAACGAAAGCCGCCAGCTTGAAACTCATCCCCGCCGTGATACTGACAAAATCGGGCCTGGATACACTGTTCACCTATGAAAAATTTCTTGACTGCCGTCCTCTAGCTCTTGGTACCCAGCATTACTTGAAGGTCTTCAACGACTGCTTGATCAAGCTCTTCACCAACTGCAAAATCTATGTTCGTCTCACACACTTTGCCCTTAACTGCCACCTGATCCTGAGAGTTGCAATTAATTTTCATCATTTGTTCAAGATCTTTTACCACTTCCTGATCCATCTCCTCGCAAACCGCGAACGCGCCGAGGTCGGCTCCAGGCGAATCGGAGTGAGTGAACGGGGCACCTGTTGGGCCAAAAGCGAGGTAAGGAAGACGGTCACAAGCACTGGGCAAAAGCAGACGCTCCCTGCACAAGGTTACCAGGTAAAGATATACATCGATCCAGACAGCTTGCGCTCCTCGAAAGGTATACATCGATCCAGACAGCTTGCGCACAGCTTGACTTCCCCAGGGCAGAAAATATATCGTATATCTAATACACTTATTGACAGGCTATCGAGCAACAAACCACGGGCAGCAAACGATGCGGCTTCTCAACATAAAGCCGACCCTGTCTGAAAGGGCGGAGTGTCAGGACTCTTACTCGCTTGCATGGAGCCCATTTGCCGTCGCAGATTCTCCAACACACTTTCGTCAATCTCTTCTTCATCCATTTCCAAGAATACCGGCTGCTTCTCGTCAGTCCCGGGGGAGCCCACAGCCACGGCCTGCGCACAGCCCAACCACCGAACGGTTATGAAGGCCTTCAGCTGAAGTCCAGACATCTCCGAAAACGTCGCAAAGCTTGCCCCTCTTCAACGCCTCTCAGGGAATTCATAATCGAACTAACGTCATTTGTTGAGCCTCAAACAAGGGCAACCTGCATAACCAATACTCTTCAGTTTTAGACCTGAAGACTAAAGGCAGGGATATAAGAATCACAACGTTCAGGGTGCACCTTCTCAAACCAACCGCTGGAGTTGATTTGATTTATCAGGAGCTTGACATCGTTCACCAGGAACTGTTCTTCTTCGTCCTTCGGCTTGAATTCGAGGAGTGTGCTAGGAGTGTCTACCTCTTCTTGTACACCTTGGCTTTGTGCAGAGCTCGGGAGCAACTCTTCCGTGCAGGGGTCGGACAAGAGGGCGTGTAGGTCGCCACAACAGGCCTTCTCCGCCTGTACACGAGTTGCCCTGATAAGTGTTAGCGACACTCCAGGAAAACAATTCTCGAGCACGCCCACGCGTGCATAACCCAAACGAATCATTCTGCTGAGGACGTATGGTTTCTTTGTTGTACCGCCTTCGAAAGAGAGAGCTCTATGTACTCAGCATAAGTGAGAGGAAACATATTCCCAGCCGGTCTCCACAATTGCTAGACTGGTTTGTAATCCCAAACACACGAGGGAAATAGTGAGGCGTACTTGCAGAGAAAGAGGTGCTTTACTCCCGAGCACAAGCCTGAGCACAAGTTGGCTAAGGGAGCGGAAGGATATGATCTGAGCAAAAACGGGTGGCTTTATTCATTCCTACGACAGGTTGCAGGCGTGACTTATAACGAACCTCAAGAAACCACTTCGAAGAGCCCATGTCGCTCACCAAAGAACGCAGATCTTCCTGGCGCGATTCTACCTGGTGCAAGCGGCAGTCAGAGATACTACCTCCGCTCCATAAAACAGGTGCTTCACAAGTGCGGATGTGGGTGATGTTGTGATTTCGTGTTCAAGTGTAGAACAGCATTTCGTTACAAAATTACAACAACGAACGAAGGCGCGCGTGGGGGGGGAGTGCAAAGGAACAGCAAGTGTACCTCTTCGGAAGCATATTTTCTGTCTTCACGCCCAGCTTTGAACAAAAGGTCCTCCATGCATGTCGGCTCACCATCCTGCTCACCTCATGGAGCATATCACTTCCACGGACTAGAGGAAACAGTTAGGTGTGGAACTTTCCAAAAACGGAGATGAAAACAGGCATGCTCCTGTTTCTTCGAGAATAACGTGTCCGAACACAAATACTTATGAAATGGACGGTCAGAACAAGGCGCCCAGTTTAGTTCGGCTTGCGAGGGGATCGGAGCAAAGGAAGAGTAGTGACTGTTGCGCAAAAGTGTTTATGACATGACTTTCCTTTGAAGAGCATATGAATTTCCGATACCGCGTCTAAAAAGAATACCTGGCGCTGGCATCCTTCTTGCGCGGAGGACAGTATGCGGTCCGCAGCGTCCATGTCTTGCTGCTCGCTCTCCTTCGCCAAGTCGTTATCACGAATACTCTTTTGTTCCGCCTGTCCACAATAGAAAACATAACAATTTCAAAACAGAACAAAACGGATAGAAAATAGTTTCTTCACTTATTCAAGCTCAGGTAAAGGAGTATGGAGGCAACGCACCTGAAAGTCCCCCTTCTTCAGCTGTTTGGAAAGAAGCCTGAGGTCATCCTCCAAGCTCCAAACCTGTGTAGGTTTGCTAAGCCCACCACTACCAGGCGAAATTAATTCCAGCTGACCATCGACCAAATTAAATTCTACTGCTGCCATACTTTTTGCGTTGGGTTCTCCACTTGCTGAAGGTTTCAGATTTGACTTTTGTTAATTGTAACTCCTCAGATCACACGTGTGTTGTCGTTGTGGTTGTGGCTACTCTCGTCCCCAGAGTTTAGACGAGCCGCGCTTCGCGCGGCTACCCGCGATTCGATTCGAGGGCTGCGTTACTTGATGATTGTGGAGCTCGTCTAAACTCTGGTCTTTCTCGTCAAAAGCCAGAATTTAGACGATAAATGTCTACCTTTTTCTTACGGACCTCGGCAGTCGGCAGCTCAACAACGTATTTCGCTCCCGACTGGCTCATGATGCCGATATGTTTATGGTCTGAGAGTTGAATATTTTGTTAATAATATCAGTAACTTTTGTTTTATGCGGCGAGGCCTCACTGCAACCTCAAGGACGTCAGCTTAAGCGCGTAGGCTTCTCGAAGATTGCGATACTTAATTCACGTGAACGTCATCTTCGCTAGTTCGTTGCATGAGCTATGGCGCTCGGAACCGAGCAAATGAAACTGATTTGGAAAGGTATTGCACTCCTCTTTTGGTTTCCGTGTTCTATGTTGGACCTAGGGCGGATGTTTGTTTGTTATTCACGTGTGAACGTAGAGCAGGCGCAGGCTCCGCTGTTCCTTGGGCATCTTTGATGTTTCATAGCATGAGCTACAGATGTCGGAACCGTACAATTCGAAAAGTTTTCGGCAGCTAAGAGTGCCCCCTTTCAGTTTAACTTGCGTACGTTAGCCCTAGGGCGGATGTTTGTGAGTTATTCTAACCACGGTTTGTGGCTGGCTTGTGCATTGCAGATAATTGGCCATCTTAGATATTTCTTCGAGGGAGCTATAGAGCTCGGAACCGAGCAAATGAAACTGTTTTGGAAAGGTATTGCACTCCTCCTTTAGGTCCCGTGGCGTATTGGAGCCCTAGGGCGGATGTTTGTTTGTTATTCACGCGTGAACATTGAGCAGCCGCAGGATCCGCTGTTCCTAGGGCATCTTTAATATTTCATAGCATGAGCTACAGATGTCGGAACCGAGCAAATCAAAAAGTTTTCGGCAGCTAAGAGTGCCCCCTTTCAGTTTAACTTGCGTACGTTAGCCCTAGGGCGGATGTTTGTGAGTTATTCTAACCACGGTTTGTGGCTGGCTTGTGCATTGCAGATAATTGGCCATCTTAGATATTTCTTCGAGGGAGCTATAGAGCTCGGAACCGAGCAAATGAAACTGTTTTGGAAAGGTATTGCACTCCTCTTTTAGGTCCCGTGGCGTATTGGAGCCCTAGGGCGGATGTTTGTTTGTTATTCACGCATGAAAATTGAGCAGCCGCAGGATCCGCTGTTCCTAGGGCATCTTTAATATTTCATAGCATGAGCTACAGATGTCGGAACCGAGCAAATCAAAAAGTTTTCGGCAGCTAAGAGTGCCCCCTTTCAGTTTAACTTGCGTACGTTAGCCCTAGGGCGGATGTTTGTGAGTTATTCTAACCACGGTTTGTGGCTGGCTTGTGCATTGCAGATAATTGGTCATCTTAGATATTTCTTCGAGGGAGCTATAGAGCTCGGAACCGAGCAAATGAAACTCTTTTGGAAAGGTATTGCACTCCTCTTTTAGGTCCCGTGGCGTATTGAAGCCCTAGGGCGGATGTTTGTTTGTTATACACGCGTGTACATTGAGTTGGCGTGTGCATTGCACAAAATAGGGTTTCGAAGCTCCTTCCTCAAGGGAGCTATGCAACTCGGATGAGGAGCAAGCGGTGAAGTTTTAAAAAGGTAATTCACTTCTCTTCACTTTCTTTGGCCTATGTGGGCCTTGGGGGAGATGGCAAAGTGTTGTTTTGATGTGTAGCGCAAAGCACGTGAGGCCATGCATACGCCTTTTAGATAGGGTTTTCAGACCCCACCCTTTCGAGGGGATCACTGTGTGACATCATAAAACGGAGCACATAGGTATGTAGAGCCGGGTGTGAGGAAAAGGGGGCACTTTTCAAAAGTGAATTTGCCTTTCTTATGCTCCTATGGCGCCCATTCTTAGGGTAGTGGGTAGGGTTCGCATAGGGCGGGACGTGAGCTCCTGCATCGCAGGGTTTCAGACCCCCCCTGTCGGGGGTATCACTGTATGACATCATAAAACGGAGCATATAGCTATGTAGAGCCGGGTGTGAGGAAAAGGGGGCACTTTTCAAAAGTGAATTTGCCTTTCTCATGCTCCTATGGCGCCCATTCTTAGGGTAGTGGGTAGGGTTCGCATAGGGCGGGACCTGAGCTCCTGCATCGCAGGGTTTCAGACCCCCCCTGTCGGGGGTATCACTTTGTGACATCATAAAACGGGGCACATAGCTATGTAGAGCCGGGTGTGAGGAAAAGGGGGCACTTTTCAAAAGTGAATTTGCCTTTCCTATGCTCCTATGGCGCCCATTCTTAGGGTAGTGGGTAGGGTTCGCATAGGGCGGGACGTGTGCTCCTTTATCGCAAGGTTTCAGACCCCCCTGTCGGGGGGGTCACTTTGTGACATCATAAAACGGGGCACATAGCTATGTAGAGCCGGGTGTGAGGAAAAGGGGGCACTTTTCAAAAGTGAATTTGCCTTTCCTATGCTCCTATGGCGCCCATTCTTAGGGTAGTGGGTAGGGTTCGCATAGGGCGGGACCTGAGCTCCTGCATCGCAGGGTTTCAGACCCCCCCTGTCGGGGGTATCACTTTGTGACATCACAAAACGGAGCACATAGCTATGTAGAGACGGGTGTGAGGAAAAGGGGGCACTTTTCAATAGTGAATTTGCCTTTCTCATGCTCCTATGGCGCCCATTCTTAGGGTAGTGGGTAGGGTTCGCATAGGGCGGGACCTGAGCTCCTGCATCTCAGGGTTTCAGACCCCCCTGTCGGGGGGGTCACTTTGTGACATCATAAAACGGGGCACATAGCTATGTAGAGCCGGGTGTGAGGAAAAGGGGGCACTTTTCAAAAGTGAATTTGCCTTTCCTATGCTCCTATGGCGCCCATTCTTAGGGTAGTGGGTAGGGTTTGCATAGGGCGGGACGTGAGCTCCTGCATCGCAGGGTTCCAGACCCCCCCTGTCGGGGGTATCACTTTGTGACATCACAAAACGGAGCACATAGCTATGTAGAGCCGGGTGTGAGGAAAAGGGGGCACTTTTCAAAAGTGAATTTGCCTTTCCTATGCTCCTATGGCGCCCATTCTTAGGGTAGTGGGTAGGGTTCGCATAGGGCGGGACGTGTGCTCCTTTATCGCAAGGTTTCAGACCCCCCTGTCGGGGGGGTCACTTTGTGACATCATAAAACGGGGCACATAGCTATGTAGAGCCGGGTGTGAGGAAAAGGGGGCACTTTTCAAAAGTGAATTTGCCTTTCCTATGCTCCTATGGCGCCCATTCTTAGGGTAGTGGGTAGGGTTCGCATAGGGCGGGACCTGAGCTCCTGCATCGCAGGGTTTCAGACCCCCCCTGTCGGGGGTATCGTTAGATACACTGGGCACAGGCATAACATGGAGAAGGACAAACTCAAGGTGAAGGACTTGTGTCTGACGCTTGGCATGTTCAAGAGTGATGGAGTCCCATTGCCATTGGTTGATCATTTCGTGGTGGACGGTGGTGCTACGAGGATGCCCGAGCATGCGGAGAAGTACTTGGACATCGAGGGGCATTCACGGGCGGCTGTGGAGAGAGCGTGCGATGTGGTCCGCGCGGTGCAAGTGGAGGCAGAACTTTCCATTTTGGCAAATGCGGCGAAGCGAGCATTCGTGTGTGTCATCGGAAGCGCTCCTGTGAGAGTCAGGATGGCGGCTGGTGGTGTAAACCCTGCACGTGTGTACTCATGGTGTGAGGAGGAAAGCGATGCTCTACGCCCAGAGACCGAAGTTGATGAAGGTGGGGATCAGGAGATGGCGGAGCTCATGGCGAATGGCTTTTTGCCCTTGGACAGTTTGTCTGAATTGGAGAGGGAATGCATCGTAACTGATGGGACGCCGCAACACAGCCTAGCGGTAGAGGAGTACGAGCGGTGGATGCGTGACAGGACTGGAGACGCTTTCGTGCTTGCGTTCGCGCATCGTGTGAGTAGGGATCACGCGAGTTATTTGGCATGTGAGTTGGAGGAACACTCTTTTGATGGCACAGACTTATTGCTTGGCGGGTTGAGGGCATCGATATCCGATGATGAAGCCATCAACATCGCGGTCATGCAAAATCAGATTTTGTGCACTGATATTGAGGGGGAACGAGTAGCCATTCGAGCGAGATTGGCTGATTTCGAGGTTGGGTGCCAAGCTCGCTTACTACAAGCAGTCGTGGATGGTGAGGATGGCTTGAGATGGAGGCTTGGCAACGGAGTTGGGGGCGATGGAATGCAAGTGGAGGGTGGATGTTTTCATGCGGAAAACTTAAACCGGGCGGAAGCGATGGAGAAAATGAAGGCGCTGCGGGCAAAGGCGGCGGAAGGGACATCGCAACCTGGTGACAAGGGGTATATGCTGGCACAGCGGCTGGTGCCGATGTCTGGTGCGGTCGTGGTGGATTGCTGGAGTTGCAAATCAGTCAAGATGAGTTTTCCTAGTGGATCGAAGTTTGCAGGACACATACCGTTGGCGGCTGTGCGGCGTGCTGATCGGCAAGTTGACCATGACACGCCGGTAATCGAGCTGGGAGGAGTCGGAAAGGCGACTGGCCCTAAGCTTATAGCGCTTGGGCTGACGACAATCGGGTCGCTAGCGGCGTTGACTGAGACATCTATGGCGGCATTGCATGTTCAAATGCAAGTTGCTGGGGTGAAAAACCTCAATCTTCGCAGACATCATGAAAACGCGCTTGCATTGCTAGCCACTGGCGTGGCCGATGAGGATCCCGCTAGTGAAGACGAGCGCGAGATGGAGGATTGCTTAACTTTTGATGATAGTGATGAAGAGATCGAGAGGAATTTGGTAAGTGATTGTGTGAATTGCAATATAGTAGCTAGGGATGTGGGTTAGTAGATGCCGATGTTGTAGGGAGTGGTAAAGATATCTGCCCCATGCATTTGTCCCCAACCTAGTGCGAGGGTAGTAGAATGCATGAAGGTTGCCTTGATATCATGCGCACTCAAAGTAAGTGAGAATGAAGGGTAGGTTTCGTGTGGTGTTATGGAACAGGGATGAGTGCATCTCGGTTGTTGAAGATCGCCAACCAACGCATTTTCAAGCACGCAGAGTTTCGTGGTGATCAAGAAGCTATTTGCACAGCGGCTGTCGGCGGAAGTGACATTTTGGCAGTTATGCCTACGGGGGCTGGAAAGAGCTTGTGTTACCAACTTCCTGCAACCATCGGATCTGGACTCACGGTAGTGATATCTCCACTACTATCCTTGATGCATGATCAAGTAACAACATTAGTCAGTAAGGACATCGCTGCTATCAAGTATACTAGTGAGCTGACAGTTAACGCGAAGGCGTGTTATCTAGATATGATAAAGCGAGGGATGATAACATTGTTATATCTTGCACCAGAGACATTAATCAGTGAGCAAGAGAAAGATGCCGATTTGACACGGGCACTTTTAGAAGTCCACGCTATGGCCAAATTGAAGCGGTTTGTAGTGGATGAGGCTCATTGTGTCAGTGAGTTCGGTGCAGACTTCAGAAAGGCATACGCTAGGCTCGGAGAACTGAGAGACCATTTCCCGGACGTACCATTCACGGCAGTTACAGGGACAGCCACAGACAAGACAAAATCAGATATTAAAGTACTGCTAAAGCTTAAGAAACCCATGGAGTTTTGCACCAACTCGCATAGACCCAATCTGTATGTGAGTATCCTAGACAAGATTTTGGAAGATGAGACAGTTTCCGGGCAAAACATTGAAGGGAGTTGGCGACAAATACATAGTTTCATATTGGATCAACCGTCCACCTCTGCTGGCATCGTCTATTGTATGACTCAAGTTCAATGTGAGAAGGTTGCAACCTGGTTGAGTCAACAAGAGCATACGGGTGCTTTAATCACGACGGCACACTATCACGGAGGAATGATATCTTCCGATCGTTCACAAGTGTACAAAGACTTTATGACAGGAAAAATCCGAGTAGTAGTGGCGACCAATGCCTTTGGCATGGGTGTAGACAAAGCAGACGTCAGGTGGATTGTACACCACACGATGCCACAATCTATTGAGGCATATGTTCAAGAAATTGGTAGAGCAGGAAGAGATGGCGAGCGGGCTAACTGCATGTTGTTGTTCTCACCAAAGAACTTGCAAAATATCAAAATCGTGTTTCAAAAGAATACCCGGAAAATCAAGAATCGAAACGAAGCAAACTCAAAGAGATGGGCAAATATTGTTTCAACATCAAAGATTGTAGACACCAAATGTTATTGGATCACTTTGGCGACAAAATCAAAGTGTCACGAGGTTGCAAGATGTGTGACATTTGCTCGACACCAAGTGGACTTGTTTTGACAGAGGCACAAGAGAAACGTGGCAGTGGTATGAAGAGACCTCAACGCTCATCGCATTCTTCACTAGAGCCTGGCCAGAGGAAGAGGCGTTAATGGAAAATACTATGTATTTAGTATATATATTTGGAATGTAAGCTTGCACTATATCAAATAGCATATAGCATATCATATTGATAGCGGTAAAGCACCTATAGAGAAAGACGGGACCTCTCTTATATTGACGGCTAATAGCAACATGTCATTAAGTACCTTTCATGGCATGTGACACGTTGTAATGAACTAGGGGCAAGATGCTCATGGGATTCGCCGCGTCTTTCACAAGAAATAACCTTGAAATGAAAAAGTTATGACATTTTACTTTATTTTGAAACTGCAGATACCCTGTTTCGCTGGCCAACTGGTGATTTTGACACTGGTATCTCTTGTACTAGGAGTTCCAGGCATCTCCTGGACATGCGTCAAGCAGTAAACCTGCATTATATAACCCCCTGCTGCCACCATACAAATTTTAGGGGATTCGGAGGACCCCCCCTGACAAGTACTTCCAGAGTCTCCGGACGCCCATAAGCTCAATCTGCGTTACAAACCCTAAGTAATATTCGCGCTATTTCGGTCCGGAGACTCGGGTTCCAGAGTAGGTTGTGGCTATGGCTTGTGGGTGCGGAAGCTGTTGTCAGATCATTTTTGACGTTTCACTTCATTTCATACGCGATACTGTGTCTGTTGAACTGTGGACACGGTTTATAATCGATCAACACACACTGACATGACATTGAAACCGAAACGCGAGACCCGAGCACCCAACCGTGTCACTTGTCGTTGTGGCGAAGCGCGGGAAGACTTAGACTAATCTTAAATCTATACCCCTATTCTATAGGTAGGCCGGACCGATTAGGTTCAGCCGTCCACTTCCAAGAAATCCTGCTATTTGAACGGTTCAAGAAGCTTTCTCAGAAATGTCAAGGAAACACACGGTTTTCATCTGGAAAACGGTCTGGAAGTTTCTTGTGATCCGTCAGATTGGAGATTTTTGCACTGAAAAATGGACGGGTAACATATTCGGTTCGGCCTAACTATAGGTGTCACAGACTCACAGTGTCACAACGACAAGCGACAAAGAAATATGAAAATCAACAGTGACACCCTGTACTCTGTGACACTGTAGAGGTGCCCAACTAAAGTTGAGCCGTCCAAGGTTTTTAGATTGGAAACATCGAAAGGTCCGAAGAGATTCCTGGGGAGCGACAAAGGAATGCATCGTATTTTGATCTCTGGAATCGTGACACATGGACTGTCGGATTCGGAAAATTGCCACGGTTAAAAATAAACGGACCAGTTTAAGTTGTGCAGCTCAACTGTGGAGTGTGGACTGCGTCAGCTCTAGGAGATTAGGAACCATGGAACCTTCAACCTATCGCTATCCTAACTATGATTAATGATTATGATACTATTTGTAATGATATGATATTTCATAAACAGAATGAAAACTTGAAAAGTGCGAATCGTACTATATGCAGGAATTGGAGGGAAATTAATTATATATGCAGATGACGAGGCATAGGCATACAAGGTGCAGAGCTCTAGTCGTCTAGAGCTGAAGACGTGCGAATCGATCGCACGATTGATACATGTTACATCGGCATGCAAAGTTGCAAACCATACATTCCTTGTAACATCGACGATGCGCGACTCCGTGGCATTTATAATCCTTGCCGATCACTCTGAACGCGAATCCAACCAACGTTTGTACGTCACGTGTACTCGGTGTTTCATCTGACGGTGCGATGTGACACTGCACTGTTGAACTGCCGAGGAGTCGTATGAATAATCCTATATAATATTGTATATAAATGCAACAATAATTTATATAAATGAAGCGAAAATGTATGAATCTCAATCTCGAATCTCAATCTCTATGTTGAATCTTCTATCTGAATCTTGAATCTTTAAGATTGAATCTACATGAAGGCCCAAAACGTAAACGAAAAGAGTAACAGTTTATACACATACTGTACAGTCTGAGTCTCAGACTATCCTTCCCCTCGCTCTGCAAAGTCCCCCGATGTAGATGATATTGATTCGAGATTCGAGATTGCAGATTCGAGATCGACAAACAACAGGTGACACAGCAGTTGGACTTTGAATTGATGTTACAGTCAACACTGGTATAAAAAGGTGAACCATGAAACGTCGCATTTATAGACGAACTCTGTGACGATGACGATGACGTGCAAACGCCCTCACCCTAGTCAGTCGCTCAGTCCCTAGTCTACAGCTTCGTGCGATGAGAGATTTATTATTTCTGACTGGCTATCTATCGTATGGCTGGAGAAAGCTCCGTCGTTTATACGTCATCGTCATTACGTCGTTTCAAGGGATGAGGAATTAGTCCACCTTTAGTGTATTCCCCTTGATGCTTGAATCTTTACATTTGATTTAGGCCCCTCGTTCACGGTTCAGTGTTGGACCTTGGTGTTACGTGTTCGGTGTTGAATTATTTATTATACTTATGCCATCCATACGTGCTGGTATATATCGCGGCACATTTTTTAGCATCTTGTCTGTGGCACTCATCGCCTGTATATTTATAATGCCTGATTGGGTTCCGCATAAACAACGTGCACCCAAGCGGCGTTACGATGATTTACATCAGGGAGGAAGAAGAAATGGAACTCAATATAGTCAGGTATAAGACTTTTCGACGATTGTTCTTATTATACCGTGCTGGGATGCCCATCATACATGTACCATTTATGTCACGCTGTATAATTCTATTTCGTGATTTGCTGAATCCCTATCCAGCGAGGGCGCATCTCTATAATTATACAAAAACACGTGTTCGGTGTTGGGTGTTACGGTTTCCAGTTCCCCGCATCCCGGCTTCCCCACACTTCCTTGGTGCATTTCCTACGATGCTAAGATATTTCGATCAAATCTTACGATGCGATGTTAGATATTTGAATTAATATTTATATTATGCATTTGAATTGATTCGAGCGCGTAAACGTCTTATCAACGTTTTTAGTTGAAACTTGATATCGCGTGCCGAAGACGTTCAGCCGTTGACCTGCTGTGTCATATCCCATGAAACATGTAGTAGACTCACCCTCTCACGTGGCACCGGTTGGTACCTGTGACACTGTTGACTTGTAGATGAATCGATGCCCCTTTTTTTTAGAGGGCGCAGGTGCGGCCATACTCACTTTTTTTTAATCTGGCATTCAGCATATCAAAATAACGACCGTATGCTTATGCAGAAATCGACTGCACAAAAAAGGGGAAGCAACGTCGACGTTTTGAAAATCGATTTTGGGGGGATAAGGTCGGCAACCTCTTACCCGGTAGATTAGCGAGGAAACGTACCTCTGTAATACTGATAATGATGATGATGATGATGATGATAAAACATTTACGCTAGCAAAGGGGACAAAGTCCTGAGAGTGGCCGTATCCAAGGCGTGGTATCGATATTCAATATTTTCGATACTATCGATAATTCGATTAATTCTTATTTATTGATATGAATTTGGTACATATCGAAACATTAAATATTGATTGATACCCTTGGACCACTTATTCATATTGATCGAATACCCCTTGGGGACTTATTCATATCGATCGATACCTCCAGGTCACTTATTCATATCGATCGATCATACAAAATTAAAGTACCGCGATTGGCCATATCGATTAATCGATACTCAGATCGATTAATCGATCTTAGATTACCCAAATACTGGATTTATGTCGGTCGAACATCCATATTCAGATCCTGGTATATGCTGGATGTGACACACCGTGTGTCACTTCCTGTTATCTGTACTAGTACTCCGTACAGTACGGGTGTCACAGGTTTAGGGTTTCCGGCATAAAGCCGAGACTATCTTATGTTTATTCTGACTTATGCAAACACCGAAAGTGAAAGCATTCTGACTGTAACCCGATATATACCCGTAGCTATATATCTCACAGGTTATGGTGCGCCAGGCACCAAGGCTCTATATCGATATTTCCGATAACCGATACTATCGATATATCGTATTTATCGCCGATTATCGGATTGCAACGTCTAACTATCGATTGTGCAGGTTTTGGTGTTCCATATTTAATTTATAACAAGATACATATAAATGTCCAAGTAATCGATTATTTATCGATTGTGCCGATTATCGATACCGTTTTTCGGATATCGGATTGTATCGATACCGAAAAACCAAACCGATATAGAGCCCTGCCAGGCATCTTCCACTACTTTTGGTAGCATGATTGGCTAAACGCCTCCGCTTGGTGGGGCGTTGGGGGTCCCATTTGATGGTTGCGCTATGAGGACTCGCGGTTGAGGCACGCGTCGTTACGGAGTAATTGTGTTTATCGCTGCAGCGTACCCTACGTAATTTTTGGATGTCCACGGGATTTTCGTTTTGACTAGACCTGATCAATCTTTGTCGCGGACTTCTTGCGCAACGTGTTCTTCGACTTCCGCACTTCTACGATTGGGATTTCACGGTTACGGACGTTTTGACTGCTTTTGCCATTACCATTTCCGCGAGTTCCTCCTCTCCGCGCCATCGCCGCCTTACCCCGACGTACCCACCTATAGGATTTTTTATCATGAGTATTTCTTCGCACGCTACGCCTCCCATGGGGGCTCACAACCGGATCCGTCTTGACACAATTTTTTCCCGAGACGTTGGGATGCGCTATCGGCCGACACCTGCATCTCCGGCGGCTACTTTGACGGCCCCTGAGCGGACACGTGCTGTGGCCGTTCAAAATTCGTCATGGGACGTGGATTTAATCAAAAGGACATCTCGCGACGCTCTTGGCTCCAAGGAGGCGTCATTCCGAGGTGACGAATCGGACCGCAATGTTTTGTGGACGGGTGTCACAGGTTTAGGGTTTCCGGCATAAAGCCGAGACTATCTTATGTTTATTCTGACTTATGCAAACACCGAAAGTGAAAGCATTCCGACTGTAACCCGATATATACCCGTAGCTATATATCTCACAGTATACGTACCTCCTAGCGTCATAGGGGGCATAATATATGAGCCGCAACCGCACCGTCACATTAGTTTCATCAAGCAGACCAACTCCGTCCACCATGGGTCGTGCTCGCGGACAGGGCCAACGTGCACGCAAGAACAGGTCAGAAGTCCGTTTAGGCGTTACAGTAGTCTGACTTAAGGAAAGGCCTTACAGAAGGCACAATTGAGCATTCCATGATGGCATGCCTTAACACTGTAGAGTTCTAGATAGCATTGTATGGTCTAATTCATTATTATTTTTCCATTGCCTTGTGTATTTGCTTGCAATGTTGTGTGCACTCAGGTCATATTGATGTATCAATACATCGATAAGTGGGAAATAATGTGCACTTGTTCATATTGATTGATATCAACATTGCACTTATTCATATCGATTAATATTGGCATCGTACTTATTCATATTGTTTGATATTCACATAATACTTATTCATATCGATTGATATTGACATCGTACTTATTCATATCGATTGATATTGACATCGTACGTATTCATATCGATCGATACTCATTCGAAACTTATCGAAAACTATCGATACGGTCGAAAAGTTTCGATACCATGCCTTGGCCGTATCCCTGCAAAGCAGGCTAGTGAAAACACCAGGGGCTACTCCCTCTGCTACAGCGCGCCCACAAAAAGGGGCTCAGCCCGCTTGTCAGCGGGGTGACATCTAGAGAAAAAACAAAGTGCTAAAAAAACTCTAGATGCGTGGAGAAGCGGCAGCCGTGGTCGGGTGAGTGGAGGGGTGGCTCTGTACTGTACTGTCGGTTTTCTGTATTGTATTGTCGCTCGCTCGTCATCGACAACCAATGGTGTTTTGCCATTTGTGCACTTACAAAAGTCGTATTGCAATGGCATCTTTGAGCTGGCATGTTCTGATTGGCTTTCCCGATAGTGGGTACACATGGGGTAAGGGCCCTGTCAAAAAGCGTCAGGTAGGAAGGATGGCGTTCCCTCCCCAACCCCGCCCCTACCACCGTGGGAACGCCATTCGTCTTATCCAACCTTCGCACAAGGGAAGCTTATGGGAGCCGATTCATACGAAAGGTCGCCAAAAGAAATTGCACCAACCATAAGAAAATGAGCCCTGACACAACATGGGATACTGATACGGCGAGATAAACAGGCGCCGTGAATATATTATCAGTATACAAATAAACACTGCAAAGTTGGACAGCAATGCAAGTGTACGGATGAGCGGGTTTGTGAGTGCAGTCTCTGTAAGCAGATCTGCTGAAGCACAACGCTTCCTCACTTTTGTACCATACGTCTCCCATCATCTTAGATGGTACCGCCATTGGGTTGTGAACCCGAGACGTAGGTTGAACGACCAGCATGGTAATAACGACTAGTTCGTTCATGCTGCGCATGCGAGTTCCGCGCATGCTGAAAGCCAAGATGGTTCTTGTTTGTATTCAAGATGTATCTTTGCTTTGCCATCTTCGAGTTCGACATACGAACTCTCGATGACAGGGATGCCTGATGATATGACATTATCATCTGGCGACATGTACAGTCATCGTCGACCGTACTGACGACTGTCATATTAATATATGACGCGACTCGACATGTACAGTCATGATCGACCATACTGTCGACTGTCATAATAATATATGACATGACATGGTATGACATGTCTGACAGGTATGACACATGTATGACACATATGTCATCGGTCATGACCCTGACAGATCTCCCCTCTTAAAAGAGTTGTGACCTCACAACGGGCATACCTTTGTATATGTCTATGATGTCTTTGTTGTTGTCGCTTCTTGCTGGTACCAGTCTTCTTACACCGATTTGAGGCGTCCCTCATGGTGTTTTTAGGTTATTGGGGGGAATGAGTCCACTTTAGTCCCTCACCTTACAGTTCTTAGGATGTAGCCCACCTTTCTGGAAATCGTATCGTATTTCAGAGTGACGTTTCAAGATTCAATGAATTGCGTTTCGTGATGCAGATTGACGCTGGATTACTGATTGATCCATACGTATCGTGCGTCAGAGTGACGATTCAAAGCATCCGAAGTGTACGTTACGGATTATTTGCGCTAGCCGTCGTCGCTTTAGCGAACGATGATCCCACGATTTAACGATTTATAATCGCACGATTCTCGGCCTGATATAGTGCACCCAACCCTTCCTCCCCTCCTTAAGCTACTTTGGAGGATCATAGGTGGCGATGGGGAGCCCGATTTTTGGGGCTTGTTTTTAATGCAAACGGAGTGGCCCTGCTTAACGGAATTGGACTTATAATCCTCAACCGGTCTGCTCAACTCCTCAATGTTTTTGTCCAGTACGCACGCTTTGACGAACATCTATCGCGATGAGTGAGAATGGATTCGCCACGTACTAATGTGAAATTTATTTAGTTATGTTTGTCAAGCACAACTTAGGATCACAACTCCGTCTACCTCAGTCGATGTCTCCGGTAGCTTCGGATGACTGGCCAAGAATCCGATGACAAACCACGGTTTTGGCAAAGGTAGCATTTAGCAGTTTTTATTTATCCACAGATATGATATCTCGCATGTGTGCGTATCTGTGCAAGGGTATGATTTTGAACAAGGCTCACTACACCTTTAGCAAGGAAGGATCAATTCCCGCTTCAATGCAACATAATGATAAACATTAAGAGCAAGGTTATATAGATGATCGACATGTATTAGTATATATTACAAGAAGTAAGGGCATAAGGCTTAATATAATGGTTAGCCTTCATAGGCAGCTATAATGTCTGCTGCATTGGTCAGCTCTGTGGCTTTGACCCAGGTGTCATGCTCAGGACCGTAGCCTGCATATCGTACTAAATAGTATTTGACACCTCTAGTGAACTTATCCGAGAGTATATGTGATATCTCAAACAGTGGTTGCCCTTCTTCGGTGATCATCTGTGGCAGAGGCAAAGGTGCTTGGATCGAGTCATTGTACAGCTCTAATCTGGATACAGGCTGTACCGAATGAATACGGATATCAAGATTTCCGAAATCTAACTCGTATGCACGTCCATGGCTAAGCACTTTGGAAATGGTGAACGGTCCAATATATGGCTGCTTAAAGTGTCTGCCTGCCTCTGTCAAACCAGTCCATTGAATAAACTCGGTCCGTAAAAGAACTTTCTGCCCAACTGCAAACTGCTTAGGCATGTGAGTCTTATTGAATCTGGCTTGGCTAATTTCTGCTGCTCGGGAAATGTTGTCTACCGCGTTGGCATGAACAGCCGAGTACTGGTCAAAATGATCTCGAATAGCTCTTTGTATTGGAACAGGAGCTTCTGGCGGAATAGTGATAACCAGGTCATGAGGCGAAAGTGGTTGCGCCATCGAGTCGAGATAAAATGGTGAATAACCAGTTGATGCAGAAACGGTATTGTTAATTGCAAACTCCACCAGAGGCAACTTGTCCTCCCACGAATTGGCTGAAGTATCGTTGCAACAACACCTGAGGATGAAAAAAATACTACTTAATCAGTTTATAAACCAGAGGATGGTGAAATCATATCATGAATCAACAATTTGAAAAATACCTGAGGATGTCCTCAATGAAGGCATGGCTCCTCTCATTGGCAGCATTCGACTGTGGATGGTGTGATGACGTCATGGACAATCTCGTACCAGTAGATTTCCACAGTGTCTGCCAGAATGTAGAGGTGAATCTGGGGTCTCGATCTGAGATGATGTTCCTCGGAAGACCATGGAGCTTGAAGATATGCTGCATATAGATAGAAGCAGTATGCTGAGCTGTCCAGGTCATGCTGAAGGGAATGAGATGACAACGATGAGAGAATTGGCACATTACCACAAATATACTGTCGTGCCCATTATAATGAATAAGTGTATTGCAACCTATGCCCATGTTCGGTGCGGTGTGAGGACAGCTCCTCTAATACGCGACCTTACAGTACAGGGGGGTTGTGTGGGCCAGGGGGGGCAGGAGTACGGGGACAAGCCATGGCTAAGATTGTTCCCGGGAGCGGACGCCCGTTCCGTGCACACCCAAAAGTATCCGGCGAACGTAGACGTCCTGTTGGATTACCACATCAGTGCGGGATGTTCGGCAGATGACGAGCAGTTGAATGCCATCAGGGAGTTCCGAGGAGGAGCGGCGCTCGCCGTCTACACGGCCCAGTTGGCAGACATAGAGGTCATCCTGGAATGGATAGATTGGATCAGCAAGGAGCTGTGTAGATTGTTGCAGTTACTTGAGGAATACAGCAGCGAGGAAGAGACGCTTCGGAAGGCGCAGCGCGCATTACCTCCTGACGAGCCCCTCCCTAGGGGGAGTAACCGGCAATTAAATGAAACGGGCTTGACTATTACCGAGCTCCGGAAAAAGCTGCACGGTAACATTACGATCAACACCAAAAGTTGGAAGCTTGCACGCGAAGCTTTCGGCGAGCCCCCCCTGACCCCGGATTTCATGAGGATGGGGGTGGAGGACCTCCAGGATTTCTGTGTTCGGCTTCGTGCCTGGTGGGATTTGGCCGTTAGCACCCAGGAACTGGTTCGTCAGGAATATGAGGAGACGCTGAATCCGATTTCGGAAAGTCTACTACCGTTCTTCGTGGTGGGTGGACTGTTTTCGAGTGCGGTGGCGAAGTATAAAACCCCACCG
This sequence comes from Cymbomonas tetramitiformis, assembly GCA_001247695.2. NCBI lineage: Eukaryota > Viridiplantae > Chlorophyta > Pyramimonadophyceae > Pyramimonadales > Pyramimonadaceae > Cymbomonas > Cymbomonas tetramitiformis. The sequence continues at coordinate 20,889 of LGRX02014190.1, read as the reverse complement.
TTGATATGCGATTGATGCTAGATTTTGCGTGTGACGCGCCAGGCGAGGAAGGTCGACTGATTTTTTTCACGGAGGTCAAGCAACTTCAGACCGACGGCCCGCACGTGATCGCTGAGCCGGGTGTTCTGGACGCCAGAATGCAGCTAACCCATGTACAACCAGCGCAACAGCAGGGCTTTGCAACCGACGCCGCCCTCAAGGAATACCTGGCATCCGCTGGGCTAACGTTAAGGGATGTCCCGTTTGACGGTGATTGCTGGCTTTCCGTGGTTGCTCCGTACATCACATGTGCGGATGGACGACCCTGTCACCAAGTGCAATGGAGCGGCGTGAAGTTCTTTACAGTCAAGCTGCGGGAGGCTTTAGTTGAGTATATTAACACAAACCCCACCTGGAGCGATGGATCTGGCCGCCGCCCGGAGTGGCTGAACGATCCCGAATTCATCAGTGATCTGCATGAAGGGAAGGCGCACAGTGACGAGCATTCGTTCCTGGTCCTGGCGAGCATGGCCAAACGGGTTCTGCAGGTGTACCGGATATTCCCCACTCGAGAGGAAGTGTTGCGCCGGAAGTGGCCAACAGGCGTCAATCACAAGAATCTCGTCATGCCCGACTGTGACAACGCGATATACGGCCAATATGCGCCCTTCAGTATGCAGTACTTCTGCCCGCCCCCTGAAGAACCACTGACGAGCAACGAACCCATCCGGATCCTGCACATGCTGGAGGTTCCGTTATACGACCCCAAGCTTCCGGCAGATGACCAGACATGGGTAACTTACCCTGGCCACTTCATGCGGATCCTCACGGAGGAAGCGGCGGGAAAGGAAAAAGCTGAAATGGAGAGATTGCGCAAGGGAAAACGCGTGACGCGGTCCGATGGTGCGCCAGGGAAGAAATCGAAGAAGCCGTTCAAGCCGTCAGGGGCGACTAACTAATCAGGTACTGCTTTGGATCTCATCAACAATCGCTTTCTGCAATCGACATCTGCGTGATGGATTACAGCCGGTGGGTTAGGAGTGGCGTGCGCGTGTCCTTGTATACAAAACCTTACAAATCCTAATATACTGGTTGTTGTCATGTGCAGGCAAGAGGCGCTGCTGTTCAGAGTTGGAGTCGAGCAGCTCCCATCGCAGCGGTAGAGTGATGTTGCAAAGCAGCGTGGCAAACTCATCTAAGCAGTAGAGCAATGTCAGAAATAAGCAGTCTGCATCGATAGTAGCGAGTTGGAGTCGAGCAGCTCCCATCGCAGCGGTAGAGTGATGTTGCAAAGCAGCGTGGCAAACTCATCTAAGCAGTAGTAGAGCAATGTCAGAAATAAGCAGTCTGCATCGATAGTAGCGAGTGCGCTAGGGAAGGGCGTGGCGCAGCCCCCTAGATGTAAACTATACGTAAATGTAAATAAACAAGTATTGCGTTCCTTTGTAACCGCCTTTCCGCCTCGAGTGGCGGACCACCTGTTTGGAGAGCCTAGCGGGCGCGTGCGCAAACCGAAGGGAGGGGGGTGTTAAGCCCAGTTTGTTATGCGGTTTTGATGTAGTTATGTGGTTGATATGTTGGTTGATATGTTGGTATGGTTGTTATGTTAGTTATGTGGTTGGTATGTGGTGTGTGCTGTCCGGGGAATGTGCAGGAAAAGCCAAAGGTCACGAGAACCAGGAAGGCCTCCGAGGTTCAATGCGATATTGAAACCTACATCATGGCTTCTCCACCAGGCTTCGATATCCAGGCCGGACTCATAATACACCTCAGCAAGGCGTTCAAGCGGGACCCCCCAGCGAAGCAACGGCATGCGATGATCGTGGAGAAGGTCACCACCATTTACCCCATGCTGACGCAGAAAGAGGCGACGAGAAAAGTGAACGCTCGTTTATACAATCGCCGGGCCGGCATAATGCAGCAAAAGGGAATGACGCTGGCTCGGTTTCAAGCGGATGATTTGGCAGCGTGCAAAAGCTTCAACCTTCAGGCGCTGGCGTCGAAGAGGCCCCATCTCGTGATTCCACTGACACGCGCTGAAGCGCTTACCAGTCACCCCCCCCCCATTGCGGCA
>LGRX02014190.1:0-18048 GCA_001247695.2 Cymbomonas tetramitiformis | reverse complement strand
TACAGTAATCGCTCACCTTTAAGGAAACTCGACGTTAAGGAAGCAGCCAGCGTTTTGGGGGAGGGGGGGTACCCAAGTTGACGAGAATAGCTGGCTGGTCTTTTTTGCTAAGGAAATTCTCCAAAATAAGGAAATTGGTTGCTGGCAGATCACCGAGAGTGGATTCTCTTAAATTCTATGAAAATGGGAATTTTTGGACTTGACAGCGTTCAGCACGATATCTTTAAGTTCTAAGTAGTCAGCTTCAGAAATAATCGCGTCGTCATAGCCTTGCTTCAATTCTTTGAGCTGCGCACGGCTCTCTGGGTCCATACTGTACAGTTCAACAGTTGGTAACAGTGGTGGACTCTCTAAATTTTAAGAAAGCTGCTGGGCTGAGTTACGTGGACGTGGATGAGTTTAAGAAATTAGCTGGCTGGCTCGAAATCCGAAATTCCTTATTCTTAGCGATTCTCTTAGGACGCGACGCTGGCGGGGGAAGGGGGGGTACCCAAGTCGACGGGAATGGCTGGCTGGCCCAAAATCTCCGGTTTTCTTAAAGGTGAGCGATTAATTAGACACTCACGGCGTGTTCTGCTTGAAAAAAAGTAAGTAACTTGAAGCCTTGAGCTTCAAGTTACTGAAAGATATGTATCTTGGCAGTATGTGTGCCAAGTTTCGTGCTCTAGGACGCACGGGAAGCCCTCGGCTGTTTGGCATCTTTGGGTTTGGGTGTCATGTTCGAACCCAAACCCAAAACATCTGCCTTAGAAATAAATTGCGCGTTTCGCGCACAAGTAACTTGAAGCCTTGAGCTTCAAGTAACTCAAAAATATGTATCTTGGCAGTATTCGTGCCAAGTTTCGTGCTCTAGGACGCACGGGAAGCCCTCGGCTGTTTGGCATCTTTGGGTTTGAGTGTCACGTTCGAACCCAAACCCAAAGGCAAAGGCATATGACAGTTTCGTAGATTCTGTCCCGATGCCTTTGCAACCTCGCTTGCTAACTCATATTACAATGAATATTCAACATTCAAGCGTTGGATACCCCACGCCAACGGGAAGCGCTCGGCTGATTTGTTATTTGGGTATGCGCACCCAAATGACAAAAAACGCATCTTTGAAACTCGTTAGTTTCAAAGATGCGTGGCCGATGCCTTCGTGCTTATGTGTGTTAATCCATATGAAATATTCCATGGAATAAATGTGAATATCCCGCACAAACGGGAAGCGCTCGGCCGTGTTGTAAAATTAGGGTGCACCCAAAATACAAAACGCATCTTTGAAACTCGGAAGTTTCAAAGATGCTTGCCGGTCGCGTGCAGCGGTAAAAGGCAAGTCAAAGGGTTTAGGATATAGAAGAAGTACAGGGGCCTTTTTTAAAAGCAGAACACGCCAGCGAACAAAGCTTTTTGGAGGCTTCCTCATGATGGCTAGCGGGAACTAGAGCGTTTGACCTGTGTGCACATGATTTGAACAGGAGTCGTGAAAAGGACCACCGTGCATAGCCGGATGACATAAAGAAAACTTAATCTAAAATCAACATGAAAAAGAGTTAATCTAAAATCAGCAATAAATAATCTAAATTAAATATTTTTCCCCGGCACCTTGTCCCTACGGTTGTAAACAACTTATAACACCGTGGCCAACAAGTAACAATTTATAACACCGGTCACCACGGCGCGGACATTGAAGCTTGCAAAACGATGCACGACCACTATGGGCATCGCAACTTTGCCCCTACTAAGCTACAAGCTACGGTTTTTTGCCCTCCCGGCAGGCGCGAGGGGGCTGCTCGGGCGCCAGATACTTGTTCACTGGCGGTTGACAGGGAGCTCGGGGCCTCCCCCGCTGAGAGGCTCGGCATCCCTCCGCACAGTCCACTGCTGGAGCTCCGCCTTTGCTTGAATCTTGTAAGAGTCTTGTACCTATGGGCATCCAACCAAGATGTTAGAACTCAAAGACTAAAGAAATGGAAAGGTCAAGGAGAGGGAAAAAAGCAATAGAAGCATACCTTTAGTGTGTGGCATCTCGGATTTTTACCGAGATCTCCAAACCGCAGGTTTGGCGCTCTGTTTGAGCTAATGCCACGAACGATTTGCATGCTGAAAAAAACTGTCGCCCCCAAAAACATAGGGTTGCCAAGAGTGCCTCCATCTTTTCGAAAAAATACTCAAACCAAACGAACTAGGGGTAATCATGTGGTGGTTTTCCGCGAGGAGAACGCTCGTGAAGTCCAATTAGTTGTCAGAATAGCGCTTTTCCCGCTATGGAAGGGCCTGAAAACCTGCGAATCAATTTCAAAAAGGAGAGGGTTAGTAAGTACAACGCGTGAAAAAACAAGCTTCTATTGTGTGGCATCTCGGGTTTCAACCGAGATCTTCAAACCGCAGGTTTGACGCTCTGTTTGAGCTAATGCCACGAACGATTTGCATGCTGAAAAAAACTGTCGCCCCCAAAAACATAGGGTTGCCAAGAGTGCCTCCATCTTTTCGAAAAAATACTCAAACCAAACGAACTAGGGGTAATCATGTGGTGGTTTTCCGCGAGGAGAACGCTCGTGAAGTCCAATTAGTTGTCAGAATAGCGCTTTTCCCGCTATGGAAGGACCTGAAAACCTGCGAATCAATTTCAAAAAGGAGAGGATTAGTAAGTACAACGCGTGAAAAAACAAGCTTCTATTGTGTGGCATCTCATGAAGGGGGTGACTTTGTGTCACTGACAGTCAACCCCCTTTCTGTGTCACCCCTCACTGCGAGTGTCACTTGCAGTCTGTCACGTGCTCTCCGACAGACAATCCGACACACACAAAACCCTGAGTAATTGTGTTATCAAATTGTCTTAGCCGTTTCACCAGTTCCTGACTGTTTCCCGAGCTGTGAATATATATCTCACTATATATATATCACACTCTTCGTGAGGTTATCGGCCTGTTCCACGTATTTTCGTGAACGGTGCTTTGCATATTTCCCGTATCTACACGTATCTACGCATCTACGCATCTTCGCCGCAACGTATCTTCAACGTGTCTCCGTTTCAACGTATCTACAACTGTCTCCACGTATCTACAACGTATCTATTTGCGGCCACGTATCTCTCGGAGCTTTTCCGCGCGTCTTCACCAACGTTTTTCGGTTAATTTACCACCTCGTATCTTCGTATCTACGTATCTTCAACGCATCTACTTTGTCAACACGATTTTACTTTACGCTCTGGCTGGCGGCACTTATCCTGCAGCAAAATTGGCTTATCTCACGAAGTTTTTGACCTGACCGGCGTTTTCCCCGCGAAATTTGACCCATCATTGGTTTTTTCATCGCTGGAAATGGTTAATTTTACAGAAATTTAAGTTGTCGCCACAAACCCAAACCTCTTCCCCTTCAGATTTTACAGTTTCAGTGGTCATGGCTTCTTTGCGTCAGCGTGCCCGCATGGTAGCGTTGCATTCTACGCCGAACTTACTTCGACAACGACATTTTACCTCTGGCAACGCTCTGGTGGTGTCTGGTGGTGCTTGCGCACGAGACATCAACCTCGACGCCAACATTTCCGTCGTCGACGACGAACTCTCTGACTTCCACGACTTCATCTCTCCGCTTCCCTCGCCTTCGCCTTACACGCCCCCTAGTCACCATCTGGTGGTGTCTGGTGGTGCTATCGCACTCACTTCGCCCTTCGCCATCGTCCCTTTTGGGTTTCTTCCCATGCACTCAATCACGTCCCCTCTCCGCATTTTTCACTTTCCACCTCCCTACCCCCTCTCCATCGACGCATTCGCTATGGTGGTGCCTGGCCGCTTTTGGCTCTTGTACCGTACAGGGATTGGTTGACCGTCACCTTGGTGGCACTCGACACCCTCCACCATCGAGGGCACCACCGCCACCGAGAATTAGAAGACATCGGCAGTTTTGTGTTATGACCTAGCAAGCCTAGACATGCAGTTGTTGCTTAGCCGTCGCCCACGCGGGGATCCGCCACTAGATGAACTGAAAAAGGTCCCATTGGTCCGAGTAACATTTGTGTACTAGCTAGGACCTAGGGTGAATTGCTGCATCCTGCCTGTGACCTCACACCTTCGGGGTGAGGTGGTGTCATGAAGGGGGTGACTTTGTGTCACTGACAGTCAACCCCCTTTCTGTGTCACCCCTCACTGCGAGTGTCACTTGACAGACAATCCGACACACACAAAACCCTGAGTAATTGTGTTATCAAATTGTCTTAGCCGTTTCACCAGTTCCTGACTGTTTCCCGAGCTGTGAATATATATCTCACTATATATATATCACACTCTTCGTGAGCATCTCGGGTTTCAACCGAGATCTTCAAACCGCAGGTTTGACGCTCTGTTTGAGCTAATGCCACGAACGATTTGCATGCTGAAAAAAACTGTCGCCCCCAAAAACATAGGGTTGCCAAGAGTGCCTCCATCTTTTCGAAAAAATACTCAAACCAAACGAACTAGGGGTAATCATGTGGTGGTTTTCCGCGAGGAGAACGCTCGTGAAGTCCAATTAGTTGTCAAAATAGCGCTTTTCCCGCTATGGAAGGGCCTGAAAACCTGCGAATCAATTTCAAAAAGGAGAGGGTAAGTCAATGAGTGCAAGGAAACACTCTTCTATTGTGTGGCATCTCGGGTTTTCACCGAGATCTCCAAACCGCAGGTTTAGCGCTCTGTTTGAGCTCCCGCACCGGTGAGTTGCGGAATCGTGAGTGCATGTCCGAAACCGCATCAAAGTTTGCTTGTGATACCCCACGGGTATCACAAACACCTGAATAACTATGTAGGTTGTGTTTCCGTGCATAACAACACGAAACACAACAATTTTGCACTCACAAAGCAACGTCGCAAACGGTCACAAACTTCTGGCGAGCTCTACCCTATTGAAGATGCTCGCGGATTGAGCCTTTTTCGCCTTGAGTGCACCAACACAAAGTTGGATATGCTTCACTTACCCAAGTGTCAGTTACCCATCTGTTGGCTATAGCCAACATTAGGGCCCCTTATGTCGGCTGGAGCCAACATAAGCTGCCGGACTTCGGGTTTAGGCTTAGTTATTATGGGCTCTGACTAGCCCCTAGCCTGACCCTGCTTCCGTATCGTGTCCGTGACATCCTAGCACTGTATTGTACAGTAGTACAGTACAGTAGTACAGTCTTGCTTCACTGTCTGGGTTTCCGAGAGCATAAAGCCTCGGCCAGACACTGTTTATGTGATTATCAGTTTGATGCTCAGCGAGCTTAGCCGGACAGCGGATCTGTCTTTCTCGCAGGTTATGGCCCGCACCGGCTTTCCGGTGATTCTGATGATGGCACAGCGCCTTGCTGTTGCCATGTTCGGCTAAGTAGGACGTAGGAGGGGTTGAGCGCCCACTTGGGCGGTGGTGTATCATTCTCGCGGTATGGCCTTTTGACATGGCAGTGATGGCGGCACGCGTTGTGCTCGCCTTCGCTGCGCAGGAGATCAGTTTGTGACGGATTTTTTATTTATTTTACAGCAGTATCGTCGCAGCGAGAGTTGATCCGCATCGTGCGCCACTGGCCCTGGCAAGGACGCTCCACACGTTGTGAATTTTGGCCGCTCTCAATCTTCCGCTTACGACATGTAATTTTCAGTCTGTCATGCTGAGACTTCTACAGGGTATCTGGCCGCCGTGACGATTCTTACACCACCACCCTGCTTAGCTCAGCCTTTCCACTGTCTCTCCATCATGGTTACCACAGCAAACAGAATGACGCGGTCTCGCGTCCGTAGATTAGAAACGATTTTTGATGACGTGGGTGCGCAGCACGCTGCGACACCGCACACGCCGCAGCTGCCAGCTCCGACCACCGCAGCTGCGAAAGAGGTTCTTGAGAAATGTCAACGGCTTGCTCGGGAGAATTTCGACAGGAGGGTTGCTAAGACCGTTGCCACTAAGATTCTTGGAGACAAGTCTGAGCGCTTCGCTGGGACCGAGGCAGATGCAGTCGACATTTTTTCACAGGTCATGCATCAGCTACGCACGCAGTTTCTGCTGCAGTCACAGGCATTTGCTCCCCTGTTTGACTTGACCGACATGGCTGTTGAGGCTAGGCATGAGGCCAATGAGTTGCTGCTTTCGGCTCTGACGTTTCTGGCTCGCCCTGGCTCGCCTGCTCGTGACTGGCTTGAGGCCTCTGGGTCTGACGTTCTTGGAGATGGCAAGCGCGCTGCCCTTGAGGTGGTGCGCATGCTCCAGGAACGCTCAGAACCCTTTGACTCTTTTGAGTCGCTGCTGGCGGTTCGCATCCCCAGCAGCGAAGATCCTGACCGTGGCATCCGTGAGTTCAATGGCCTGTTGCGGGACGTTCAGCGTTCCCACAACTTGCCAGAGGACGCGGTGAAGCGGCAGTTTCTCAAGGCTCTCGGCAATTCGGCTTCATACCGTGACTTGGCTAATTCCTTGGCTCGGGCTGACCAGCGGCAGCCGGCAGGGCGTGTCTCTCTTGACTATTCAGGCTCGTGTGCGGGAGCAGTTCCGCCACGGCCTGAAAGTCTCTGCCACCCGTGTCTCTGCTCTGTCATTCGGCGATGGCGCGTCTGACCTGGCTGCGGCGTTGTCCAGTCTGCAGAAGCAGCTGGAGCGCATGCAGCAGGACATTCGTGACCTAAAGCGGCAGAAGCGGGAAGGGGCACCGCCTGCGGGCAAGCACCTTACCCGCTCTGCTGCTAAGCATCATCGTGCTGGTGTTAAGCCACTTGGCACCGCTCCTCCTGTCTCGTTTGACAAGAAGAGCGGTGCCTTCGTGCCTCACTGCAGAAATGCGGAGTGCGCACAAAGTGGTTTAAAGCACTGGCATGCTGAATGCCCCAACGGCGGTCCTCAGTCTGCCCACTACTGTGGTGCAGTTGAGAACTATGAGACTGACTGCTTGGCTGTTCGTTTCCAGCGTTTCTATGACGCTGGGGATGAGCATGCCTTCGAGTCGCTCTGCATGATGAAGGGTCGCCCGGAGGTGTGCGAGCTGTCAGCATGTTCTTTTGTGACGGCTGAGCCCACATCTCTGCGGCACTTTCAGGATGCGGCGGCTTCCGCTCAGGATGCGGCGGCTGACGATGACGGCATGGCTCAGTTTGGCCTGGCCACATTCCACTCGGATGCACGGGGCTCGATTCCGCCACCGCCTGCGGTTTGGCATCCCTCTGCACTCGTGGCTGGTGGTGTGCCTGCGGCTCATGACCCGCCAGTGGTTGTCCCTGGCTCTCTCGGCTTGCCTGGGTCTGTCCCGTCACTCCAGCTTGGCGACTCTGCACCGGCTCCGCTGTTTGCTGGCATGAGGATTGAGGCTTCTGACATTGGCTCTGAGGTCTCTGACAATGACCAGGGCTCTGACAATGACTCTGACGGCGGGCAGCGAGTGGCTTTTGGCTCCTTCGACACTCTTGGGCATGGCTCTGACTCTGACCTTGCCGACGGGGGAGCATCGCCAGCAGCAGCTCCGGTGTACCGTCCGCGGGCTCCGCCGAGCTTTCTCCGGTGTGCATATTGATGTCTTCGGTGCTTTGCTGTTCTCTACTGGCCAGCGCTACGGCATCTCTGGTTGCCGTGGGCGGTGGTGACAGGGGCTTGGTTGAGCCCGGAGCCAGCGTCCGTCGGTCTACTGGAGATCTCTTTGCTTCGGATCCGCCACTTGGTGCTGCAGGCGTCCGTGATTGGCCGCCAGATGATGGAATTCTTCTGTGTTCCACTTCAATGCTCAAACCGCCGTGGGATTCTGCTTGTCTCGGTTCTTCAGTTGCTTTACTTTCTGCTGTGGATCCACCTTGCCCGCTTGGGCCTGGTGGTGCTCAATTTGCAACAGACAGCTTACAATTCACTTCAGGATTCTTATTTACTTTGCATCCGACCGCTGAACTCAGCCCCGCTGACCGGCCTCAAAGTGGCTGAGTTTCTTCGCATTTATCCTGGCAGCTTGATTAGCTTTAGCCCAGTAGTGGGATGACCGGGTCAAGACCCCGGCACCCAGCTAGAAGTGATCGGTTTCCACCGAAGTGAATGTTAGGTGTTTGTTTATCTCGTGGCTGTATATCCTGTACCTGCTTTGCTAGGTAGTCACACCCACGGGTGGTGTGCTGGACTTCGGGTTTAGGCTTAGTTATTATGGGCTCTGACTAGCCCCTAGCCTGACCCTGCTTCCGTATCGTGTCCGTGACATCCTAGCACTGTACTGTACAGTAGTACAGTACAGTAGTACAGTCTTGCTTCACTGTCTGGGTTTCCGAGAGCATAAAGCCTCGGCCAGACACTGTTTATGTGATTATCAGTTTGATGCTCAGCGAGCTTAGCCGGACAGCGGATCTGTCTTCCTCGCATACAGTAAGCCTTGCTGACAATGCCGGGAGCTGTCGGTACCGGATTGTACATTTTATTAGCTCAAAATGACGGCGGGGATGTTCTATTTCACACATGCGTTAACAACATTGGGATGCTCGAAGTCATCTGCGAGAATTTGGGTTACTATTCAAGAGAATGTGAAAATCTGTTGAATTTCCAAGGAATTTTGGGTGCTTACATACCCATGTTACTTCGATCGATATTTTGAGGGCCAAGATGAACTCGGATGAAAGTTTTGACAAGACACTGCAGAAAGAGCAACTCGAGATCTTGACAACATGGGTGTTCGATTTTTCATTGCACTTCTCATGCCGCTCACATTGCACAAATTTCTTATGTTGGCTGCAGCCAACATACGGAGCATTTTGTATTTTCGCGATCATACCCCAACTCGTCTAGGGCACAATTGTGCAAGCCCCCATCGTCGTGGGTGTAAGAAGGTATGTCACGTATTGACAATTTTTGAAAGGTCTAGTAGCCCTTCAAACAACATTGCTTTGGAGGGCAATATGTATCATTAACCATGAGTAATATGCTTCGGAACTTTGGGTTTTATCTTTTATGTTGGCTGCAGTCGACATAAAGATGGGTAAGAGACACAAGTGAAGCATATATATGTGCTCAAGAGCTCAATTGGCGCAATAGATCGCAAAAGCGACAATCATGTAAAAATTTAACCTATATGGCCGGTGAGACACCTTCCGTTGACCAACACTGGGCAACTTTGACCGTGATTTCCGGAGCCGTCCGATGTCCAAATTCACTTTTGAGACCGGATTTCAGCATACCGCACCCCAGTTTATATCGATAGCCGCGAGGGAAATTTCATCCGAGAAAATTTTATCTGACTGTATTATCCCATACAGAGTAGCTGAATGCCATACGTGATACTAAAAAAAATGAGGACGTAGGTATCAGTATGGCCGCACCCGCACCCGCGCCTTCGAAGTGACACGGGTACCTGAACCTGGTCGAGAAGTGCAATCTACACCATTCGATTGACCGATCTGAAATCTTAACCCTCCATAGAGGGTTTAACTCGGAAACGTTTAAGAGATAGGATAAATGGAAGACCAATTTGACTTTAATGACCAGTCATATCTCTTCATTTTCGTTTATGCACAGTCGATCGTCGAGCTCGACATCCACATGTCCATCGCATCTCGCATTGCCACTCAAGTGTGCACCATCGGCCGTTCGGATTTTCGGAGTTTTCGATTTCACGAAATTCACGTTTGGTTTGGAACTTTGGATCAAGTATCCTGCATATCCTGTTCCTGTAAGATCGAGGATGCAACGATGCATCGCAACAAAGATACATCGTCCAAAAGACCGCAGATCACTTCCGAAAGCAAAGGCTTTATTGTTTCTCCCAACGTCCACGCAGATATTTCGTTATATTTGCTGTTCGTGCCCGTGCCACGGTTTCCTGTCGACTCGTGAGACAATAGCAGCCTTTTAGCATTAACTATCCGGTCCGGTGATTGTTGGTTTTTGGAACCTCTGTCCCCATGTATAAAGTAGCCGCCCGAAACACTCACACAAGCGCCCTCACGTCACGGGCGTGCCTTGTGGGACGTAGGAGCACCCTTCCGAACCCGGTTTCCGCCAGAAAGAGCAGTCACGCCACGCGACGGAACTTTGCCATTTTTGCTGCTCATAACCCGAAGGAACATTTCATCCATCTCGATGACTTTACAAAAGAGGAGCTGTGGGAGATGTTAAATCGTGCTCAAGAGGTGAAGAAGGCTATAGTGTCTGGGGACCGAAGCTTTACTCCTTTCAAAGGCAAAACCATGGCGATGATTTTTAGCAAGCCCTCGTTGCGAACTCGTGTATCCTTTGAAACGGTACTTTTCCCAGAGCCTGAACTGCTTTCGATGCTGCACACGGCTCAAGCTCAAGGTAGAGGAGAGTCATGACTCTGAAAACTTTGGTAGCACGCGGCTTGAATCTCAACTCCAAAGACAGCACTACATATCACTCAGCTCAGAAGTTTTCCGGATGGTCCCCTTACCAAGCTCGACCTTTCGACACCTCGCGCAGCAAATAGAGCAAAGTCCGCTGCAGCAGGCAAACTGGGCACTGCTATGTATTGCGATGTGCACAATGTGGTTGGGTTTGGGGTATTCCGCTGTGGACCATTGCAGGGCTTCCATCTGCTTGGGGGGCACGCCATCTACTTGGGTCCTGATACTATCGATCTTGGCAAGCGCGAGGCGATCAAAGATATATCGCGAGTGCTTAGTCGCTATAACGACATCATCATGGCACGTGTGTTTAGTCACGATCACATTATTGAGCTAGCAGACTACGCATCCGTTCCGGTCATCAACGGGCTGACCGACTACAACCACCCCGTTCAAGTGGGACCTTTGCTTCTCGCTTTCTGTCCCCATTTCTATCCTACTTCCTATTTATACAACTCCCTCCCTACTGCTTTCACTCTACTTTCATACAAGGCAGTCGAAGCCTGAATCATACTGTTGGGCCAGGCAAGACTTTCGCAATCGCTAATTTCCGAGTTGAGTCCTCGGATGCCCTTTCTCATCATATTTGCAGCCAGGGAGTCGACTCTGCGGGAGCCAACACTCGCACTTTTTGCATGCCCGACCCTGTATCTTGAGCTCCGATCCCTTTGATTTGTGCTTTACGCAGATTCTCGCAGATGCGCTGACCATCCTCGAGTGCAGTGGGAAGCTTGAAGGCATCAAGGTAAAAGCTTTTTATTCTGTCGATTTCATTCTTTGTATGAAGTTGCATACTCCCAAATACTAAAGTAATCGAGTGCTGATTGTTGTGCGCGCCTGCATCGTTAGTCACATACGTATTCTGAATCGCGCTGTGAACCTCATGTCGCAGGTGGTGTATGTCGGGGACGGAAACAATATCGTACACTCATGGTTGCGACTCGCTGCAGTCATGCCCATTGATTTCGTCTGTTGCTGCCCCGAAGGTGCTCTCTACCGCCGCTCAAGCTGTTGTCGCCCCGAGGCTGCCTCGAGGCTCTCTCGTGCATAGGTTTTCAAGTGTTCCTGTGCCACCAAGACCGACCATAGACCATGCAGCCCCTGGAGGTCACTCCTTGGACCAGAGTCATCTACCTGGCCCCGGTAATAGTCGAAGTTTATACGCACTGGAGCAGCAGTGTGTTCCTTCGAAGATAGTCTTTGTTTGTCTCCTTGAATTTTGCCACGTTTGACTCTACCGGCCCTCATCAAAGTGAGATTAAAGCTCGCGTAAAGGGATGCCACAGGTTTCGAGCCGGATTCTGCTACGGTGGAGCGCGCGCGAGAAGGCGGTGTTTCCAGCATCACCATCTCCCACGATCCCTACGAGGCCGTGAAAGGGGCGGACTACATCTACGGTGATGTATGGGTAAGCCAGCTTACCCCATCTGCTTACTCACTTTCATACCGGTCTTTCCATCGGTTTGAGGGCGTCAATTTTCCTTTTTCCGCTTCGTCTCACAGTCACGGTGTTCACCTGGCCTTGTCTCGGTGAGCACCTGCCCCAGCTCTTTACGTCCCCAGACCGGTCGCTTGGGTGCCTTGCACTTTGGCGCCTGCCGAGGTGTTTTGTTTTTGCGGGACAGGCATCCATGGGGCAGAAGGAAGAGGCCGAAGCGCGCGAGAAGCTGTTCATGCCCTTGCAGGTGCGCTTGGCACCTCCCTTCTGGCAACATGAGCCTCGGTACGCAGCAAGTCTTGCATGGCTTCGAGCGGGGTGTGCTGCTGTGAGGAAGTGTGTACAGTGCGCCCCCGGCCTCAGGGCCTATCCAGCTCATGTCGTCTGGAGCAGACTCGGCTGGCAGAATAAGCGCGACTGCTGCAAGTGTCGCCCTGGCTTATGTGTGGTCGCCGAAACAGGATCATGTACTATTCTGCTGCGAGGGCGGCGCCTTGCAGCAGCATCGCCGAGCTTCTAGCGTTAACTGCATATAAAGAAAGACGAACTCGCACAGCTGTAAGTCTGTGAAGGAGCCCTTAGTTCCCATACCAAGCCCATAGAAGCCCCTCGTGGTGACCCGTCGGGGAGGTGCGGGTGTTCAGATCAACTCAGCTCTGATGGAACATGCGGGTGGGTTACCCCCCTTGCCTCCCCTTGCCTCCTCTGCCCAGCTGTAACAACTTGGGTCGCTCACGCTTAGCTGTGGACCTTGGGGAGTATGATTATAGTGTCTCCTGCCGTCCGCTGGATAATAGTTGACAATTCACGTTTGCCCAGTGTGTGCACGCCTTTTGCGCCCTAAGTCCCCGCGTGCCCACCGCGCCACTTTTGTCTTGAGGGTCGGATGTGCGCAAATGTGCAGGCCCGGACTGCCGCTTTCTGCACTGTCTGCCGGCGGAGCGCGGGCGCGAGTGCACCGACGAAGTCGTGGAAGCACCCTACTCGGTGGTTTTCCAGCAGGTGCCAACTACACCCTGTTGACCACAACCAAAAGGCATTTCCGTCCTGGTCCATATGTCACTTTGAGACTTATCTCCTTACCGTCCATTAGAATGCTTTGCATGCCAAACCGAAAACGCTATGATTTAGGGAAAATAGGGCGAGCTAAACTTTCGTCGTACAAGAGCCGCCAGCTATCCCTCGAACAACTACCCCAGCAGTGCCAACCGCCTGGCCTCTGATGCACACCGCCGCCGCGCGCTCTAACTGTCCCAGAACGCCACGTTAGACTCCAGCCTTCCTAGCCACGGCCCCTCGAGCATCCTGAGCCGAGCGCCGGCCGTTTGGCCCATGATGCATGTCGCCGCGGGGCACTCTGACGGTCCAAATACCACATCGGCCAGGTGCCAGCTGCCTGGGCACTGATGAAAAGTGCTCCGTTATGTTCTGTGTGTCACGTCCCCGCCTTGCATGTGTTGTCCTTGCCCTGTATGTCACATCCCGCCTGTGCGCGGTGTTTTTTACTCCTCTTGGGTGATGGAAAGGGCTAACTTCAGTTGGATTGCCTACTGCCACTTAGTCTGACACCTGCCTGGCAAATCATTTTGACAACTGGGATGCAATAGTCTCTTACTTGCCAACTCGATAGTCTCAAGCCGATCCAAAACTGAGCAGGATTGCAGACATGGACTCGGCTTCAGGATTTTTTGGTATCGATCCTTTCGACCTAGCTGCGAACTGTGAACCGGCGATGAGGTGGGTATTGGTGGGAAGTGGATGATGGGGTGCGGGGGGGTACCGAATTGTCGGGATACTGCCTCTTTGTGGATGGGACAACCTTTTTTTGCTTCTTCACCGTTTCACTGTTTCGAGGGGATATGAAGGGTGTCTGTGTTGGTTGTAGTCTTTCAGTTTGGGTGGGGAGTGCCTCGGTGCCCATTTTGGGTTCCCGGTACTGATTTGTTTTCCCCCATGAAGACCTTGGGTATTGCCTCTTTTAGCCAGCACACAGGCGTGTGAACACTGACTATGTACACTTGGGGCCTAGTGGAATTTGCCACTTTTCGTTTGTTTGGACTTGGCGTGTTCCTGCCTTCCCACCGTGGCCATGGGCAGAAAAACTATACTTAACTAAAAGAGAACTTTGTTGTTGGCATCAAGTTACAGCCCTACCTTTTTCTTGCGTGCCAATTCTCTCTTTGCCTAATTTCAGTTGGTGTGCCTAACTCCAGCCGATGTATCAGTAACCTAGGCTCTGGTGCGATAATTTTGTCTGGTATCTGAAATGTGCACCAACTCTTCCACCAACAGCCAAGCCCCGTATGCAGCTATCTCCATCGGCCCTTGGCAAGTTCTTTGTGTGCGTCAAGCCACAGCAGTTCTCCGTGCATAAATATTCATCCTTCTTGTTTGGGTGGTGAATGGGGTAAATTCCTTCGGTTTTCTTGTCGCTATCGATTACTTTTGAACTGCCGTGCCTTGCACACTCGCTGTGAATGCACACAGAAATATATGTTGGCACAAATGGCATAAGATATATTTTGTTTGCATGTTAACTTGTTATGATATTGTATGAAACACGTATAGATTTTCTATGAGTTGGGAAGTATTAATGAACAAGAACGAAGGAGATATGTGTGGCTAGCCCCGTGAAGAGAGGGCATAACGTCTTGTATGCTGTGTTGGTTGCAGGCGGAGAATCGCATGCACGCCCAAAATGCTGTGATGCTGAAACTGCTCGGATGTTGAACGAGAATGAACTGAGTTTATGGTAGCCAACGCAAAAGATGGATGAGTTTCCATGCCCATCACAGTTACCTTGTGACTATACTATAAACAATATGGCTCTGTTTCGCAGGATTGCCAAAATCGACAAGTTGATCTTAAACTTGAAAACGTTTCATTATCGGGCAACAGACCCTTCTAACCAATTTATAAGATAAACAGTATATGGTATACATCCTGTATGTTCTGTAACTCTATGGTATTTCTAATGTGTGGGTTTGTGTTTGCCTTGCTGTAAGGAGAGGCAGGGGTGTTTTCCCCCAATGTCCATGCCAACAGAACCAGCTAACCATCACGTTAGTTCTTTGCCACCATGGTGTATTTCAGGGCAGCCGGGATCGAAATAAAGGTTGGTGTCCATGTGCAGTGCAGGTGGGCTGCCTTTTTTTGCTTGAATTGGGCCAGAGCATCAACATGGGTTCTTTCCACTGTAGGACTGCAATGCCGTGTTGGATCGATCCCCGACCAAAACACATTTGATTTGATCTGATAACGCCTGATTGCATGATCTGATTTGATTAACGTCTTCCCGCATATGATATGTGATGATAATAACTACCTTTATGAGGCTGAAACGTGAGATGTGAGAGTAAAAGATATATTATATGAGAGTCCGAAAGTCTAAGTAGCTTATGCTACGTGAGCTGCGATGTACTGTATGAGTACTATGCTACGCGAGTGTTCGAGGCCTCTAACACGTGGCTCGAGGCCTCTAATGCCGTGATATGCCTAAAACCCTAAAAAATAGTGTCGTACAGGGGCAGGTCACAGGTCCTGACTATCTAGTCCCCCGTGAAGGACCCCCATCCTGCCGACACTGTGCGGCTTTTACTCGTCGGTGTGGGACACGATGCCAATGACGAAGCGGAGTAGCTACCCCGCCGCCTTCGCCGCACCGAAACTAACTATGGAAGCATCTAGTTCTTGATCAACTGTCGGTTGTGCACCGTGGTGGTTCACCATGAGATGCCTGAACCACGGTAGACTAACCGTGCTTCCTCGGTTGCCCGAAACCCGAGTTGTTGCAACCGCAGAGGTGGACCATCGCCCATCCGAGATGCCTGAACCAGTAGACTAATCGTGCTTCCTCGGTTGCCCGAAACCCGAGTTGTTGCAACCGCAGAGGTGGGCCATCGCCCATGCGAAGAGCCGCCATTAGATGGGCTGAGGAAAGTCCCTAGGGGGGCGAGCATTATCTGTGATCCTTGCCGCTAGGCAGAGCTCGGCTATCCAGGCAGAGATAGCTATGGGGTACCCCCCATACCCCCACAAACCCACCCATAGCCATTTGTGTTTATGTCCTGCCCAGAGGTCCTGGTTTATAAACTGAAAACTCAAAACTCAAAACTGAAGATTCAAAAACTGAAAAAGTTTTATCGCGGCACCGGTGACATGACATGACAGCTGACATGACATGATATGACATGCCAGCTGACATGACATGACATGCCATGCCATGCCATGCCATGACATACAACAATTTCATGACCTAATCAAACGTGCATTTTCGATGACGACGATGACTCGAAAATTACGCCAGGACACTGCGTATAAAATTATTTCAGATCTGACGGTACAAGTACATGTACACAATCATCGGACGCAGATAAATCGGTGTTGGGAAGCTCGAGACAGTTTGAAATTGTTTCTTAATCACTTTCGACTTCCGTTCACTTCAAAATACACCGCTGCTGTTGACCCGGGTCAGCAGCATCGGTGTAATTTTTTATCATATATTATCGCACTGCATACCATACAGCATATCACAGTGCATATACGCATACACTCTTCAATTGCGAACTCATGTCCAACTGCACGTGATCAGCTTCGCCTCCCTTGCGCGAAGATGATCACGTGAGGTTAGCCATCCGCACTACAACGCACCCGCACGAACACACGTAATCACAAACCTGTATTCAAGTACCTCGTGTCACGCACAATAAACAAGTTTCTAGGTTGCCAGGTTTGTTCATTTCGCTTGAGTGGATGAACAATCTACGTGACCTAGGCGACTCCCTGGAATGTCGGTGCTCAAGGAATGGTATACATTCCTTGACGCGACCATAGTACCGTGCTTGCTAAACGCCCGTTAAGCAAGCATAGTGCAAGGCATACGGTAAGTTCTAGATAAATCGTTCAACCGGGTGAAACGCGAATGGCTGCAGATTCAGCGCTCCGCTCCGCAAACCCAAACCCGATGGCGGCATCCTACCCTACCGGATGCTGGACAGCGGCTGTCCGGACACCGCAGGAGGGTCAAAGGCATACATACGACCTCTATAGTATGCCTTTTTAAAACTACACGATATGTCCGAATTTCCCATGATGTTGTTGTGAGATATATTGTAACGCCAATATATCGGGTGTCACTGAATAGTTTCATACAAGTGTAAACTGATTATAAGATAAACGAATATAAGGCGGTCTGTGACCTAGGTATCTGTCACCTAGTACTGTACGAGTACCGGTACAGCTAACGGGAGTCAGAGCAAGTTATGACCTACGGGTCACTGAATCCAGCACACCACCCTGTGACTGTACATAGTGCTGTTACAGGTGGCAGAGAGCGGAGCACAGACAAAGCAAATTGTTCCGAAACAACAAACAGCTAGGAGCTGGAAACTGCTAGAGGGAGGCCTGTGCTTTAGCCAGGGCGGTCCCTTTCTAAAACTGCTGCTAGGATACTGCTCACAAGCGAAGTTCCTACAGCTCAATCGCACAACTACTCAGCCACTTTCAAAGTGGTCCACAAAGCTGCAGAGTTCACCAGTGTTGACGATGTTGTCAAAGTCAAAGATGTTCAACCAGAACCAGAGTCCAGAGACCACAATCCAGAACCGGAGTCCAGAAGCCGCAGTCCAGAACCAGAACCCAGAAGCCAAAGTCCAGAACCACATGCGTGGAGTAAATTTAGGAATCCAGAAATGTAAAAACAAAAGTCCCAGTCTGCCGAAACCAGAGAAGCAAAAGAAATGCTAAAAGGTAAAGTAAAAGGCAAGACAGACGGACAGTTGGCAGTCACCCCGGTGGGGTGTACTGCTGCGGTGACTTCAACGGCTCGATCGAGCACCACCGAACCCTGAACCGCCGAGACACATGCAAGGCACATGAGGGCGGGCAGGGCAAGGGATGCAAAAGAGAAGACTCTCGGCAAAGTTGCCACACCGACATGTGACCGCGTAGCCGGTGGGTCCGAGGGAATCTTGTCCCCGGAGGAAGAAAAGCCGTCGGAGTCGTCGTCATCCAAGGGGAGGGGCCGTCCCCCTCCCCTCCCCGCCACCCCCCTCTCCCGCTCCACCCCGGCCACCTTCCTCAACGCTCCAAACCCCTAATTCCTTCGACTTCCCTCCCCACCGCTCAGATTCAGCCACCCCTCCACCCACCCGGCCATGGCTGTTTCTCCATCTTCCAGAGTTTTTTATTGCCTAGCACTTAGCTTTTTCTCTAGATGTCACCCTGCTGAAAAGTGGGCTGAGCCCCTTTGTGGGCGCGCTATAGCAGAGGGAGTAGCCCCCGGGAGTAGCCCCCGGTGTTTTCACTAGC
>LGRX02014188.1:0-21045 GCA_001247695.2 Cymbomonas tetramitiformis | reverse complement strand
AGGCGCGAGGCACCAAGTAATGATGCCACGCTGGATCGAGGCCCCAGCCAGGTGTGACAGCTCCAGGCGCGAGGCACCAAGTAATGATGCCATGCTCGCTTATTCATCGATGGCGTATGTCGACTGTCACCCAGCGGACACCTTATACTGAGCGCATACATGGGGGCCCTCCGCACCCATGAGCCAAGGACCAGTTGTTTCCGAAGCCCGAGAGCAAAGCCGAGTCTTTGCCGAAGGCAGCAGGTGCAGGTTTCTGGCCTACTAATGCGTCAAGAGTAGATTAAATCTGATCAGCTTCCCACACGGACACGTGGCAGACAGGTTCCAATAACAGAACAGTCAGTCACAGCTGCAGGACTCCCTTTCCGGGTCCACGGTGGCTTGCTTCTTGTCTGTACTTGCTCCTGCAGAGGGCGATTGGGCCTCTCGGGTGTCGGGCATCCTAGGGCGCTGGTCCCAGGATGTGGCTCATCCCATGCGGACCCTTCACGGTCACACTCTGCGTAGGTTTATTTCCCCTCTCGCGGAAGAAACACCCTAAATCTCCTGCGCCGCATCCAGTACTCCCGATGAAACACCTTAAATAGCATGCGCCGCATCCAGTACTCCAGAGGAAACACCCTAAATAGCATGCGCCGCATCCAGTACTCCAGAGTGAAACACCCTAAATAGCATGCGCCTGCATCCAGTACCCCAGAGGAAACACCCTAAATAGCATGCGCCGCATCCAGTACTCCAGAGGAAACACCCTAAATTGCATGCGCCGCATCCAGTACTCCAGAGGAAACACCCGAATTCTCCTGTGCAGCACTCTGCATGAAGCACCCCGAACCGCTGCCCTGGCGTCCAGTACCGCCGAGCTTGATACGTGCCGCCGCACCGCTGCTTGCCTTGCCCTCGGCTCATTGTTGGGTTCCTGGTGGATGTCTGTTGTGTGTGCCAACATGCCTTGGTGCTCTCCACGCGCCCTGTGACCATGCGCCCGCATGGCACGTGCTCGCAGGGTCGAGATTTGATAAGGGGGGCAGTGATGGTGACGGTGACGGGGGATGCTCCGTCAGGTGAGGTGGTGGTCAGTGAATCCACGTTGGCGGAGAACGTCGCCGAGCTGGCCGGCGGGGGCAGCATCATGTGGAACGTGCAGGAGGCGCAGGGCAGCGCGCCTGAGATTGGGAACACCAGCGTGCTGAGGGGGAACAACGCGTCGTATGGCACAGGCGGTGGCGAGAGCCTGGCCACCGAATGGCGGTCGTTCGATGTGCAGCTAGACGAGGAGGCGTTCCAGTCCGTGGAGAGCGGCTCGGCGATGCCGGACGTGCGATTCCAATACTTCGACTTTTACAACAGCTCCGTGATTTTTGCGCAGGTGCCCACATCCCCGCCGCCAAATACGAGCGCCTGCGGTGCTAACCTCGTGCTGGCTCTCTCGAGGCTGGGCGAGAGTGCCGGCACGTGCGGCATACTGGCGTCGGAGCCCGTGGCATGCAGAAAGACTCGCCCGAAGGTCGAGGCGCCGCCGAAGTCGTAGGTCTCTGCTCGGGGGCTGCCGCGCCCGAGTGAGCCACTGCAGAGGGCGAGCAGCGCCGCGGGCCTCGCGGAGAGATCCGAGCCGCAGAGGTCTGCCAGCTGCAACGTCGGCGCGTCGACTCGGCACAGAAGGCGTATGCACTCCGCGCATCGACACGAGGGCGCACACGCATGTCCGCCGCAACGGACGGCGGCATGTAGCTGTCGGGCATGCGTCCTGTTAGACAGTTCGAATCAGCTGAAGGGGGCGGTGCCTGCGTCGCCTGGTTGCAGGGGATTGATCCGAAAGTGGTGGTGGAGATGGCCCTCGTTGGGGGCGAGGGGTCACCCCGGCTACGAGGGACTACTCTTGTAAAATATGACGGTGCTGGTGCCACCATCAGCGGCGTCGAGCTCACTGCTT
This sequence comes from Cymbomonas tetramitiformis, assembly GCA_001247695.2. NCBI lineage: Eukaryota > Viridiplantae > Chlorophyta > Pyramimonadophyceae > Pyramimonadales > Pyramimonadaceae > Cymbomonas > Cymbomonas tetramitiformis. The sequence goes on along the minus strand of LGRX02014188.1, from coordinate 19,115 downwards.
ACGTCGGGGGGACTTACACCCTCAAAGTTGGCACTGATACCAACTTCGTGAATGTGCGGACTCAGTGCATGGCCGCCCCAAACGCCAGCTGTGTATCCCGATGTCCGCCGTCTCTCAAAACTTGGATGCGAGTCTCGGGTTTCTACAACGCTATGCGGTGACCGAGCTGCATGCTGCAGGAGGCTTGAAGGTGGCATTCAGCGCAGCGCCGCGCGGACAGCAGATTACGACGCCCTGTCAGCAGGTGTATGTGTCCTGCTAGGTGCCGGAACAGACATGACTGAGGCAAGTGGGATTGACGAGCAGAAGTAGAGTTGGCTTTATGAGCGCGCGCTGCGTGTGCGGGATGCAGGTAACTGCGGCGGTGAGGCAATGCCAGGCTGGGGAGTATGTGAAAGAGCTGGACGGCAACAACCAGTGCAAAGTCTGTGAGGAAGACACCCTCGGGTTGAAGGCGGATGTATCTGCTTGCGTATCTTGCGAGGACACGGATGGAATTGAATGCCTTGGAGGAAGCAGGTTCGCCCCTCGACCCGGATATCTGCCTGGCGGGAAGCAGCCATGACCCCAGGACGAAGAAGCATGCGTGGACCCACCCAGCAATCGAAGCGCTCCACCACATTGCACACGCAGCGCCTCCCAGCTCCGATTGAATATGCGGAGAGAAAGGACGCGTGTTACGAGGATAGGCGGGGCATGCTTGCCCCCACGCCCCGGGCCATCCCTTGATTTTGGTAGAGAAGGCTTCGATGTTTTTCCTTTGTATTATGGGGCAGTGATCAGCACATACTATCATCCATGCTGCTTTGCATTCAGTCTGAGATGTGTCGGAGTAGGTGGTGGCTTGGCACGGCCCCACTCGGTTCCTCAATGCTTCTCACATCCACTGGGATGCTGGTGGGCTGGCTTTTGTTGGCGGGCCTCATGCCATTCAGTGTGTGATTATGGCTTTGAACTTCCATCCATGACGGATCTCTAATCACAGAGAGGGAGAGAGGGAGCGAGAGAAATCCGGATCAGAGAAAGCTGCCATTGTATTCTGCTCGGAGGATCAACCCACTGCCGACCGCACGTGTGATAACTTCTTCTGAATCTGCCATATTTCTGTGAGGGTTGACATGGACGTAGAAAAGTCAAAACCACACTGGAGTACTCTGCCCATGCAAGAATAAAGCAAGATACTCGATTCAAATATTCAAACACTTTTTGAGGATATGCAAACACGGCCATCTCTCCATTTTGACCCAAAAGGACCGTGCGTGGACGATGGGCTGTTGGATGATGGACATCCGCTTTGGCCGCTCCTCCCGGAGCCGTCCAATACCCAAATGAAATTTCAAAATTTGTGCATGTCGCATCGTGGTTTGTATCGATAGCCACGGCGACTTTTTCGTCCGAGAAAGGCAAGCTTGACCGTGCTATGCCAGTCCAAGGTCAGTGCTGCAACAAGTAGTGGTCAGGATCCGGCGTTGCATGTGCCATCTGGCATCTAATAGTGAGGACCGCTGAATCCCTTCCAGCTGAATGTCCCTTGCCCTTCCTTACCGGGCCCCGAGTTGGAAGGAGCGATTGGCTGACACTGGAATCGGGGCTTGCTGCAGGTACAACATCAGCAAAGGCTTCTGGCTGTCACCTGCAGCTGCAGAGTGTGACTCTGCCTCCTGTTTGCTCTCCATGGTGTACGAGTGCGACATACAGGAAGCGTGTGACACGGATGCAGCCGGACGGCAAGGTGATGACGCCGAGGGTGTGACTCAGCTCAAGTTGTGTGCAGAGGGGCATCGCACAGACGTCGTCATTTGTGGGAGGTGAAGGCCCTCACCCCCACTGGGCGCGGCGCCCACCCCACTAGCGGCTCCCCAAGCCCCCATGGCTTGGCTCCCACCCCCATTTAAAATGGCCTCTCAATAGTGGCCGGGCTTCCCCGCGGGGCGCAGCTCGCTTTGATTGATTTGCGCTGGCCAAGCTCCTCGCACGTTCCTGACGTGGTGGGGCCAAGGGGAGAGTTTGGGTTTATCAGTTGTGAGGAGGGATACAACTATCAGCTGGGAGAGTGCATCAAGTGCCCGGACGACAAAGTCACGGCCTGGGTGCAGCTGGTTGCGGTGCTGATCTTCGCGGGCTTCCTGATGTTCATTCTGTGGAAGCTGGCCTTTCGCGCGGGGAACCTGATGATCGTCGGTGCCACACACGGCAAGAAGATGGCCGACAAGGTGAATGACCAGGGCGACGCCTTGATGGACATCTTCGCAGTCTTGCTGGGTTTCCTGCAGGTCCGACCCGGCGTCCCGACTCCGAGTTGGCATGCGAAGTGTGTCAAACTTTAGCTTCTTGCTGAGCTAGGCTTCCCCTCTTGCGGAGGGCGTTGTTGGTGAGCGAGGTTAAAGCTGCCGCGGTATCGTGGGGCCCTCGCAGGTGCTCGGTCCGACTTTGGATTTGTTCAAGACTCACATCCACAGCATTTCCCTGCTCACGCTGGCCAGTGTAGTGAGCTGGGCGGGGCTACCCCTCGGCTCAATGATGTCATTGGGCTGCCTGCATTACAACGTGGGCGTCGCCATGACGAGCCCGTTCTACCGCGAGTTCGTCGTGAAGATGATCTCTCCGTTCGTCTGCGCCGCGGCGTTCACTGTCGTGTACCTCTACAACAACTGGCTGCTGGCTCGCACGGTCTCAGCAGACAAGGTGCCACCCTGCGCCAGCTGGCGTGGTCCTCAAGTTTGAGATTCAGTCTGCATGGCGCGAGTTTTCCAGGGAACCCAAAGCCTGGTGACTCCGCGGACGGTGAGATGATGGCGCGGCCGGAGAGCCTTGTGTGCTGCCCTCTCCATGCAACCCTCACTATCCCTCACGCCTGCCCGACCCACTTCTCTCCATCCCGTCATCTTTTCGGAGTGCACCACCAATACTTTTGCCGCACTCCACTTCCACTTCCACATCCACGCAAGCCCCCCTCCGCCGCGCCTGGTGCTGCTGGCCCCTTCAGCGCTTGGCCGCTGGCCTGTCCCATGGCTGACCCGTCAATGCCGCGCCGTTCTGGGAGCACCACAGCTTCCTCCGGCCTATGCATGCCGTATTGAGCGCGAAGCACAAACGTCTGAGCTGGCTCGGCACTGGTGTCGCAGGAGGCGGGTAGGGAGACGGACGAGAAGTTCATTCAATCGTGCAAGACGTTCATGGCGATGTCAGTCACCCTGGGGCTCTTCGTTCTCCAGTTCTTGTACCCCATCGTCGGGATCGCAGCATTTGAGCTCTTCCATTGCAACAAGTTCAAACTGGATGACCCTAACGATGACAACCAAAGCTGGCTCAGCCTGGACCGGTCCACGGAATGCTTCACGCCCAACTGGTGGGGCTACGCCGCGGTCTCCATCTTCATGATCGTCTTCTACATCCTGGCCCTGCCCGCTGCCATGGCAGTTGGCCTGTCATGGCTGAAGACCAACCGTGGGTGCGTGCATCGCCATGGCACATCATCCCGTCCCTCCTGCCCGGCCTCTGCTCCTCTGGGTCGCACGGGGCTGACGTGGAGCTGAGGGGTTTAGCCGCCCTCTCTTCCCGGTGGCCTCTACGTTTTGATCAAAAGTTCATCTTTTTCCGACTTGGTGTGGCTTACATCTTGAGCCGAAGACCATGGGGCGGGGCGCATCCGTGGCACCTACGTTGGGCGCCTGGCGAGTGCGCAGCCGCGATGGAGAGATCCTCCGGAGCACTGCGAGCACTCGGGGCTTGGCAGGCCTCGCTTCGGGGTTCCCTCCCAAAGCCTGTCCGTCCTACTGGCTGAGGATGCACGGGGCGGCTGCAACGCCCGGGCAGGTATAGAGTACGGATGGACCCGAAGATCTGGGCGATGGTGCCTCCCTCGTGGAAGCGGTTCATGCCCGATGAGCAGTTGAAGCTGCTGAGGTCGGAGACAATGGATGTGGTGCTGTACTGCCGGAAACTGCATGTCGAGGAGCGTGGTGAGGACACCTTCTTGAAAGTGGCGCTCGGGGTGGAGCTAGAAGGCAGCGCCGTCACCACCATACTCATCCAGGTGCGGCGCTGCAAGCACTCTTTGTACAGCTGTCGGGGATGATGCGCCACTCAAATGCTCACGGGCTGCGACCTTCAGTCGGCTGCGAGGAACGCACGTGCTTCGCTCGACTCGGGCGCGCGTTGACAGCGAGAACGGGGACGGGGGCGAGCTGGGAGGTGGTCCTGGCGGAGGACCGTGGGCCTGAGCAGAGGAGTGGATCGCGCAGGATGACGGGAGCGAGCTGAAGCACCACAACAGTCTCCTAGATCAATCCGTGGTGACGTTGTACTTCGGCAAGTTTTATAAGCCATTCGAGCCGGCGTACTATTTTTGGAACAGCGTGATACTGCTGCGGCGGCTCGCACAAACAGGGTTCATCGTGATCATGAAGATCTTCACCAGCGACCAGTATGCCATCGTGTACGCGCTGGCAATAGCGATAGCGACCGTCATCCTGCAGGCCGAGTTTGCGCCCTTCAAGTCGGCCATGGCCGACCGGGTTGAGTTTCTGTGCCTACTGGATGTGATGGTCGTGCTGTTTGTATTTGTCATGTCGGAGATGGTCGATCCCGAGGACTATCATGAGCAGAGCGGCAGCGACGCTCTCTTTGCGGTGCAGATGCTCCTCGGCATTTATATTGTGTGGATTCTGATACCCATCGTCAAGGTGCGCTTGGCTCACCACACACAGACACGCAGCGAAGTCATGCGCCTCTGTTGCTCTCATATGAGCGCTGCTCTCTCCACGCCTTTCATCGGGCGTGCTCTGAGCTGGTGATTGATGGGCCATCGAGCAGGGAAAATTCTTGGAAGTGAAGGGCGAGGTGCTGGCCATGCTCCCCAAACGTATGCTGAATAGGCTGAGCTGGCCGGGCGCGCGCAAGGAAAGGGTGCGCCATACTTCCTGGCGTGCCGTCTTGAAAGTTGAGCTCTCAGAGATTACGCGCCGTCTCGGCTACACTGCAGCAAGCCCTTGGAGAGACTCGCGGATGTGAGGCAGATGTTAGGCAGCACCAAATACATGGCACCATGCTTTCAAAGATGAATCGCCATTGACTGGAGCCAATCGAAAGCGCAGCTGAGGAACCGGGAAAATCGCACGTTGGAAGCGAGTAGCGCTGCTGTCATCTTGAATTGATGCCAAACGATTGTGTTTTGTATGTGTGTTGGTGGAGCTTCGACTCGCCTGTAGAGGAGAGAGGAGACTGGTTACCTCGCGCCATGACCATGATTTGCTCTTGGGAAAAGGGCGAGTCTTAGTGGGTGATGGGGGTGCCGAGATGGGGTGAGTCTTAGTGGGTGACGGGGGTGCCGAGATGGGGTGCTGTCCGAAGGAGGTAAGCAAGGTAGCCGAAGAGGAGCGCAGTGCACCAGCTACAGGTGACTCCAAAGGTTACGCTTGCGTTTCACGCCTCCAGCAATCTTAATGCCCAAAAAGAAGTAGCTCCCAGTCATGGAACTGAGCATTCATGCGGCACGATGTTGGTCGAGTCCCCCCGTACACAAGTTGCAGTGCGCGCCACGACGAAGGTGCCTATCGATTCCTTAGAACTGCAATGCTTCCCGCGACAAGTCTATGAGCAAGTAGGATCGGTGGCGTTGGCACGCTTCTCGGCCAGCGACCAGCTCAACCGATGCTGGGCGCCATGCATTGATCCGCTGCGAGGTACTGCTGATGGCGAAGTCATTCTGCGTGGTTGCACTCGGGGTCGATCTTGCAGGAGACGCGCTTTCGATGGAGGTGTTATACACCAGCAATCCACTCTCCGAGGGTGATGCAGTCGAAGAAGATGGAAGTGTGGTATTGGTCGATGGTGACACAGAAACCAACATTGTTCAATGGCAATGTCTTGTGGAGGCCGACATTCCTGACAATTCTAGCTTACCGTCAGAGCAGCAAAATTGTGTAGGAGATGACGACCTCAAGGCTCCATTGCGCAATAGCACCCTGGATCACGTCATCCCATTTTCGGCAGGCGGAATGCCGATGGTGCAGCCGAACGCTGCTGCAAGGAAAACGATCATCAGACTCAGGTCAGCTGAAGACGAGACCTCACCAATTAAGATGCCCGATCGTCGTATTTCGATTGATCGGGGACTGGGCCTTGCTGGGCCCGAATCAGCTGAAGCAGCCCCCTAGATCAATGCATCCGAATATGACATGGAACATCTTGTCGAACGTCACACAGTAAAGCGACCGCGACGTCTTGATCACCAACTGGCAATCCCAACACCTGCAAGCACCCCCTCATAGCCTCCCTAGCCCTCCATGGGGGACCTGTGCTAGCATGGTTAGCACAGGCGGGCTAGTGCTAATAAAAAGGCCCGCGGGCATATGCTAGCGGCGGGCTCATCGATGCTGTAACATATATACTTATACTTACGTATAAGTATATTTACTTGTATACCTTTATATCGTTTTTGTAAACCCTCTATAGAGGGTAAGCGTTTTTTTTGAACTATTCGCTGTGACGCACCGCACGCACTCGCTATTGAGCAGAGTCATGCATACAATGCTCATATGAAGAATGAACCACCGCGAAACCCCTATTCTCTTTGGGTTTTTTTTTCTGTTTGTGAGAGATAAAATCCACGTCTCAAGCTTCAAAATGCACGACGACGATTGACTTGAAAACACGCCTAAAAGACAGCACCCGAATCTCCGAAATTCGAGGGTGCGGAGGGTAATATCCTAATTGTGTGTTTCGTCGAGATTTTGTAGCTCCACTTAAAATCTTGGACGGAGCGTTTAGAAATACGGTACTTCGATTTGGATGTCCCAAAAGGTACCGAGAGTGCCACCCATCGCTCCGGTCAAGTCGCCCATGTTATCTAGTCCGCGTGTACCCCGCTATGAGGGCATTACTTCCATATCTTAGACGGCAAACTTGATATAAGTTCGAGTATCCCATAACGTTTCCATGATATATAGCACTATCGCCAAACGATGCCCCGGGAAATCAAAGAATCAGATAAGCTCTCAGAACCATCGACAGCCAAAGAAAGTTGCGCATGACTAGTCCATACGTGTGCTGGAAAAGCAGTCTCGGGTGAGAGAGACGTGCAAGCAAGGTAGGACCGGAAAAGTCACGAGATAACATTGAAAACGTACATATATATATCATCACACAGTTCACTGACATAAGTAACTACCAAAGGCGGACACACCAGAACTGTCATATTTGACTGGCATACGACGAAAGCCGACATACATTTTCTAGCAACTTGTGTACCACAGAGCTCCGCTCCTAATTTCAAATTCGACCGACTTCCTAGCTAGTCGGAACGTACTGTTCGCAGCAGCCAATCGCACGGGCGGCTTTTGTCAACGGGTCATTGTACAATAGTATGGTGCCCTTCAACCGACAGGCGCAATACCCGTCGATCAGTCGAAACCGTAGCCGTGAACATTAAAAGCATGGGAAGCAAGAAGCACAACCTCGATAGATTCTGAAATAGCGACACTTCTCACTGTGCCAGGGGCACGACAACAGATGCTCGGAGATATGTTTTTAATTGAACGTGCAAAGGTACACAATTCGGATTTTTATAATATACTGGATCAGGGCCAGATTGAGGTACAAACGATAATTCGGTTCCGAGTTCTGAAGGCTAAACACTTCTCAAGTGCTCTACTTATTCACTCGTCACTCAGGTTGCAGGGTCAACCACTCGAGAGCCGATGTCACACTTCGGCTCAACGTTCAGTTCCCGATCCGATCTCATTTCTAATTCCGATTCGTCATTCTCGATTCAGATGTTATGCCGACAGGCTGACACGATGACTGCCCCACAGTACTGTCATACTACTGTACTGTCATACTGTCATACTGTCATAGCGTCATACTGTCATACTGTCATAACCTTAATATCTGATATTCGATTTCATTGTCTTTTCAACCCCGATGCGAATCTGACCATTCTTCGAGGGTCTGACTGAGTTCCACGATGACACCCCCCACAGTACTGTCATACTACTATAGTGTCATACTGTCATACTGTCATAGTGTCATAGTGTCATACTGTCATACCCCGGACATCTGGTATTCATTCTCATCGTGATTTCAAGCCCAATTTCACTGTCATCGTGCCAATCCCAGATTACCCCCGATGACACACATACGGACGCATAGGCATATCGGCTCACGCTGTGCCTCCGGGCACAACTCTCCCCCCCTTAGGAGTGGTCTACCTCCTGGGATCACTCCGCTAAGGTACCCATCTAAGTTCCAGTTCTTAGGTTTTCTGGTTCCTTGCTGTTCCCAGTTCTTAGGTTCTCTGGTCCCTCTTCGAGCATAGTTTGCCTGCCGCTACCAGGGCACCACTTTCAAGAAGAAGGGTGCCACTTGGAATCTAAAGAGGGTCTTCAGTTTTGCGGAGGCGTAAATGTCGGAAAAGTTGTCGTAGCAGAAGTGCTGGCACGGGATATACACTCGCAGATCGACCTGCTCCAGTCTGCTGCGGGTGAGGTCCAAGCTGAGCAGTCTCTGGATGAGCACCGGTTGCCCATCTGCACGCACACGGTGTTGAAGTAGTACAGCGTAGCAGGGGCGAGGGTGGTGCTGAGTTCGTCCATATGCAGGTGGGTTTCATGTACTGCGTACCGTACATGCAGTAGGTACACACCAGCGGTGGGGGAAGCTGGCGCATCATAGGGCGAAGCCGTAGCGCGTTAGGGAAGCGACCTCTGGGGTTTTCCATGAACCAATGTTTTGGCTCCAGGTAGTCAATGATCTGCAATGCTCGTCGTACGATTTTGTCAGCCTGGGGAAGGTCAGGGGGTCCACCAGTGGTGCGCGCTTGACTGTACTGCCTGCAGGGGGGACTTGCCCAAATGACATCGAAGAATCCAGGCGGGTATTGTTTGTAGTCCCATTGCAGGATGTCACACACATGAGTGGGTTGCCAGATATGCCCAGAGTCGAGGGTCACTACTGAAGCGGAGGGGAAGCAATTTAGGAATTCCCTCTCAACTGAGCCAGTACCGCTGAAAAGTACGAGAATCCTGGGCGTGCGGGTTGCTTTTGCCTGTATCGCCAGCAGCTCTGTCACCAGTGCCAACGACCCATCTTCCACGCGCTCCTGGCGTTCCCACGGCAGGGGGGTATCATCTTCCATCTGTTCGAGCTGGTCCAGTTCATCGCAGGGATTAGTGATGAGGTGGGCCAGTGTCATTCCGGCTTGAGCGGAGTGACGGCCACGCTGCTCGCGTCGCCGAGTGGCTTCGTCGCGAACTTGCGCTTCCATGTGCAGTCTCGCTTGCTCGAATTCACGAAGCTGTTGAAGTGGACTTCCGCGTTCAAGTTTGTCACGCGTCCTCCATTGGTCGTGAGCTTTGGAGTAGCCAGTCCAGCGAACCTTCCACTCTTCCACCTCCTTTCCTCGAACAGACCGCACTCGACGTGCAAGGATGCGCTCAACGTGTGCTTCCTTCTGACCGTCCACTACCACCTCTTCAGGTACTGCTAGGTGATCGCGTGCGGCAAAAGCATCTTGACCGCTGGTGTACGGTTTGAGGCGATGTTGAGCGAACACGTCGTGAATCCGCCAGTGAGGAGGGAGGCGTAGGCGGTAGGCTACTGGAGCTCCTCTGTCGGCCTCTGGCATGGTCATCTGTACATCGCTGAAGAAGCGTTCGGTCACAGGAACTGGTCCATGCCAGCGCTTGGTCAGTTTCCTACAGATGGAGCGATCCATCACCTTCTCCGTAAGGTGTTTCGCCTCTATCCAGACCAGATCTCCAACAGCATACTCCCGCTGCCCGTGCCTGCGATCAAACTGTTCGCGCTGTCGCTGTTGAGCCAGCTCTAACCGCTGTCTGGCGTCCCGCAGCTGCGACGAAAATTTCACAGCCACTTCGTGTGCGGTGCCTACTCCCCCAGTTCGTCGTCCAGCGGTGGATTGTGCGGCCTCCAGGAAAAGGTCCAACTGCGACAGCGGCGAGAACCCGAACACCAGTTCAAATGGCGTGAAGCCAGTAGATTCACTCCTGGAGTCATTGATCGCGAACTCCACGTTAGTGGTGAACAGATCCCAGTCCTCCACATTGGCGTCTACAAAGGACCTGAGCATGTCCTCAATAACCCTGTTGCTGTGTTCCGCCTGGCCGTCAGACCGAGGGTTGTACGGCGTGGTACGAGCCACTTTCACACCCATCAGTCTCATGAGTTCCTGCCAGAAAGCATCTTGAAATCGTGGGTCACGATCAGAGACAATCTTCATAGGCGCGCCATGTAAGCGCCACACCGAGTCAAAGTAGATTCTGGCCACCACAGCTGCGGAGCTGTCGCCGAAGTTCATCGGCACAACGTGGACCATCTTCGTCAGCTTGCAAGTGAAGGCCACGAAAGCGTCATTGCCTCTCTCTGATACCGGCAGGCCGGTGACGAAGTCCACCGCGACATCCTGCCATGGCCTGTTCGGGATGCTGTGAGGGTTTAGCAACCCATCCGGGTAAGTTCCCCGCGGCCTCACTGATTGGCACACCGCGCAGGATGCAACCCAGGTGCCCACATCTTCCGCGGCACCACGCCAATAGAAGCGTCGCAGCACCCTCTCCAGAGTCTTGTCTCGCCCAGTGTGACCCGAGGACAATGACTCATGAGCATGACGAATCACTACTTCTCGAAGTGGAGAGTCCTCCCCCAGCACCAACTGATATCTCCCTGCTGCGGTCCTCCAAACCACTTCACCCACTAGCCTGAAGTCCTGTAGGCATTGGTGCGGTGCCGCCTTCACTTTCTCTCTTAGTGAACGAAGTGTCCCCTCTCGGGTGTACTCCGCTTTCAATGCACGCAGGAACTTTGAGTCCGACTGCTGGGAGGCTGCGTCTCTGAAGTCTGCTGCCTCACCTGTCCTTATCACAGCGGGGGCTGTCCGCGGATGCCTCACGCGTGCTGGTTGTGGTTTGGCGGGAGGGGCGTGTACTATCAGAACAGGCCAGCGAAGGTCGAAGGCCCTCCCATCTGGGTTCTCGAAGAACTGATTGGGCTCGCCCTTGTCATCGTGAGTAGGGATGACCTCCACAATCTGCATATTGGCCTTTCTGAAAAGTTTGCGCCACGCGGGGAGCTTGGACTGGTGATCTGGTAGAACGAAGACTGCTGAGGTGTTCTCTGGGTCTGCCTTCCATTCTGCGATATACTTGTTCAAGATCGCCTCCACAGTAATGTGCTTGGAGTTGTATGGAGGGTTACACCAAACCCGAAGGCCCCTCCATTTCTCTGAAAGGCAGTCTGTCCAGAATCTATCCGCCTGTCTGTTGCGGCCGCCAAAGTCACAACAGGCGTCCACATCGAAGGGTCCAAATTTCTCGGCGTACTTCGAGGAGTACTCTGCTCGGACACGCCAATTCTGTGAGTCCTCTGGGGGAGCCTGCCGTTTTTGTGGGTGAAGGACCGGGGATGGAGTTGACTGTTGGGGCGCCTGCTGCGGGGTTGGTGAGCTCGCTGGCACCTTCTCAGTGGGCGCCTCCGATGCGTCAGCTCGTGACGTAGGCGTTCGCGTCTTCGGTGACGCCAACTGCGGAGGCGCTGGGGTCGTAGAGGCCTTCCCAGCGCGTGACATACTCCTCGTTATCCTTATCTGGGGTGGAGCTCTGTCAGGGGGTTCGTGTGGAGCTTCTACGGCTTCGCGCTATCAGCTGCAGGCCAGTCAGGCATGTCGAAGTCGAGGTGATCCTCCTTCATTCCCTTATAGAGCTTCGGGTTAACGAGAGCGATGGTCTCCCCCATGTCCATGGCCTGTTCCGCCACGGAGAGGGTCTCCACTGCTGAGAGCCAACAGTCAACAGTCTGGGCCCAGTGGGGATGAGCTGCGGGTGGTGAGCTGGAGAAGCATTCAGACTCCAGCGTTGCCAGGGGGTCTTTCGGCAGATCTGAGGTGGGGTCGATCACCCCTGCCTCCTTCAACCCCTCACGCACGTCCTTGTCTTTGAAGTCGGGTCTTCTGGACAGGGCGTCCGGTACCAGCAGCAGCGCTCCTTTGATGTACTCCATTCTCGGGACTCCCACCTCCACCAGATCCATGTACCAGCGTGCCTGTCTGCGGCTAAGCTCTCTGCCAGGTTCCATTAGCCATTCAAGGGGGCGGTGATCACCCTGGATGCGGAAGTTGGTGAAGATGAGGTAATGCCGCCAGGTGACGGTGGTACAGTGGTGTAGAGCACCTAGCTCACGCTCGCCGGTGTGATAATTCTGCTCGGCGGCTGAGAACTGGCGGCTCTCGTATGCTATCACGCGCAGCCCAAGACCATCTCCATTGTCTTGCATCAGTACTCCCCCAAGAGCGATGCCGCTAGCATCCGTCTGCACCACGAAAGGTGCTGTGCCGTCTGCGGCACCCTTAATGTTGGGCAAGGCGAGCACTGGCGCTGAGGTGAGGGCCTTCTTCAGCTCCTCGAAGGCCCACTGCTGCATGGGACCCCACTCCCAGGGTACGTCCGACTTGGTCAACCGGGTGAGGGGCTGAGCGATCTCGGAGAAGCAGTGGATGAACCTGCGGTAATACCCCGCCAGGCCCAAGAACTGCCTGACGTGGGTAACCGTTTCCAGCTCGGGCCAGTCCCTCACTGCAGCCACCTTGTCGTGTTGGGGTCTGCAGCCATCCGCGGAGATACAGTGGCCAAGGAACCGCAAGGATTTCTTCAACAGTTGGCACTTGGACCTCTTGAGGAAGACGCCCTTCTCCCTGCATGTCAGGAGCAGTTGCTTGACGTGTTCGTAGTGCTCTGCGGCGGTGTTGCTGAAGACGACCACATCATCGATGAAGATCCGGACAAATGGGAGATGGCCCAAGGCCCGCTGCATCCGTCGCTGGTACTGAGACGGTGAATTCTGCAGCCCCTGCGGCATGACCAACCACTCATATGACCCCATCTGGGTGGTGAAGGCGGTCTTCTCGACATCTCCTGGTGCCATCGGTACTTGCCAGAAGCCATCCACCGCGTCGAACGAAGAGAAGAACTTCGCACCCTGCATCTCGTCGAACATCATCTGGATGTCTGGGAGAGGATACTTGTCCTTAACTGTCTGGCGGTTGAGGAGCCGGTAATCGATCACCAGTCGCAGCTCCTTGGGGTTCCCCGGTTTGGGGACCATCAGACAGGGAGCTGCATAAGGGCTGGAAGAGGGTCGGATGTAGCCCTTGGACATCAGAGTCTCCACGCGTTCTCGAAGTTGGCGGAGTTCCTCTGCAGACTTCTTGTAGATGCGCTGGCAGGGCGGCCCCTTCTTGCTCAGCTCAGGGTCCAGGTTAATGTTGGCTTCATCTTGGGGGTCATGTCTGAGTCCATCGATGTTCGGTAGGGCAGTCGTCATCTCCTTTTTGTACTCCTCACCCCAGAAGTCCTGAAACTTGAGGGTCCACTCAGGGCTCACTTCTGGATCTTCAGTATCCGCAGCGGGTTCGGCGTTCTCAGAGTCGATAGCCGTGGCTGCAAAGGCAGAAGCGGTATCATCGGGGGACTTCTCGGCCACCATGAGCCAGGCGGGTTGTATCTCCGGGTCGTCATTGCCGCGTAGCTTCTGCGTCTCCGCGTACACCAGGTACTTCTTCAGCTGGGCAGGGGTTAGGAACACCTCATCCACCAATCCCGCGCAGGCCGTGCCCTTCGGAGACCTGTCCCCAGATGCTTTCCCAGAACAGCCTGTGATGGTGACGCGATCCCCAATCTTACCACTGCGGGACTTCCTGAGGAAGGAGACGGAGCCATTCCCTTCATAGCCCAGAGTGACAGGAGAGGGACTGCGCAGCCACCTTCCGCCAAGGATAACATCCACCTGTATGCCCAATGGTAGGATCCGGAGGGCAAGGGCGTTCTCCGTATAGGTGCCCGTGGTGGTGTGCGTGTTAAACTTGGCGTACGCGGTGGCGCCAGTGATCTTCACAGATCCATCCGCCAGGGTGACCCGCATCTCGGAGCCGGCTCGTGTCGTGAGGCCACATCGCTTAGCGCTCTGCTCCGAGATGAAGTTGTCAGAGGCCCCCGAGTCGATCAGCACCTTGACCGTGTGCCCTCTGAGGGTTGCATAGAATACCAGCAGTAGCGGTCCTTCTTCGTCATGTGCCGCTGCGAGGGTACCCTCGATGTCGGTCTTCCACTGAACTCCCCCATCTGTGCGTATGCTTTTGCACTTGAGGTTGGGGAGGAGGTTGTCCGAGGCCTCGCGGCATTCTTCCAACGTTTGCCTACACGCGGCGTAGAACTCCTCATCCAGCAAATCAACATATTCAGTCGGATGACTGACGAGGTTGTCTGCACTCGCCGTCAGCAGGGTGCCCGCTGAGGTGCATTCGCTCGAGGTGGGGCTGACATGAGTGGTGTCGCTGGTGGTAGGGCTCTCATGGGTGGTGTCACTGGTAGTAGGGCTCACATGAGTAGTGCCACTGGTGGTAGGGCTTACATGGGTAGTGCCGCTCACTGTGGGGCTCACGTGGGTAGTGCCGCTTGTTGTGGGGCTCGCATGGGTAGCGACACTATTGATGAGACTGCCATGGGTGAGGGGATCCTCGTCATGCTGAGGGCTGCCAGTAGGGGAGTTGTGGGCGAGTTGGTGGGAGCTCTGGTGGTCAGTTCTCGCCTCAGGGGTCTCAGCTGCTGCCATCTGCTGGGTGAAGCAGAGCGAATTGACCGAGGACTCCTCTTCCATCACCTCAGGGTCTTCAGCGATGGGGTGGCTGTCGAGACAGGGCGGCGCTTCATCTGCTTCATGCGTTCTGACGGCGGTCATCTGCTGGGTGAAGCAAAGCGAACTGGGTGTGGAGGTCTCCTCTACCTCTGAGCAGTAGGATGAACCTTCGGGGTTTCCTCCCGGAGTGGCCGGCGCATTATCATGGTGCGAAGATGTAGTCTCTGTTGTGGGCTCGGCCAGCGAGGATGATGGAGGGGATGCTCCCAAGGGGCTGGGACCCAGCTTCCTCATCTTGTACTGGTGTACTGCGTGCAGACTGCACCAGGCGCCAGGTAGACCCACATCTCCCGCTGTCCCAGGTATCGTGCCTACTTCAGTGTCCAGGGTGCAGAGGGATGTCGAAGATCTCGCTGCTGCTCTTCGTGCGCCCTCCTTTTCCCACAGCCTGCTACCTGGAGAAGAGTCTGGGCTCGAAGTGGCGATTGCCTTTTGCTGCTCGGCGGGCGACAGCTCTCTCCAAGCCGCGTAGAGGTCGTGGGAGCTGGCGTTAGAGGGTTCAGGGACTTGCTGGTGACCGTCGTGTGAGAGGAGGTGCCACAATGCTATGCGCTGATGGCCCTCCTTGCGATCTTGAGGTTCGCGGGCAATGCGTATCCTCTCTGCCAGCTGATTGGCGCGGTTCACGCGCTCCTTTGGCGATCGACTCCCAGAGTGTATGCGGCTGCGGGCGCGCTCCGACATCTTATCCACCAGGTCCTTGGCAGCCTCTGGGGATTTGCGCAGAGCTCTGCGGCCCTTTTGCATGGCGACCTCGAGGGGGAGGGAGTACAGATCTCTCTTCCAGTGCCACGCAGCTAGCCTTTTCCGTGGGTCTGCGAGGTTGGACTGATAGATGGGCAGTGGTAGGACAACACGCGGTCGGGGGCGAAGATCGCGGGGCTCTCCGCGGTTGCTGCCCATAATGGGGGTCTGTGCCGGAGGACTCGCCGTCCCCTCCGACCCTCGATCCTTGCGTGTGTATAAGCAGGGCCGTCATCAAGAGGTAGTGACGGCTCATCGAAGGGGGTGCTTCCTGCAAGAGGGTGGCTAGACAAGTCATCCCTCGGCGGCGATGGGGCACCAGCTGAGCGGTAGGTGCGTCGCAAGCGGGTCCCAGAAGTGAAGGCCACGCTCTTGGGATGGGGACGTTGGCCCCAAGGGTCTCTGCGTCCTCGGGCGCGTCGGGGTTCCACTGGTTCTGACCGCTTCTCCAGGGCGGAGAGGGTCTGATCATCAGGGCAAGACCTCACTTCCTCGAAGGGCAGGGTCTGGGGCTTGCCGCCGGCCAGTCATTCATCGCTCTCCACCGGGGGGAGGCCGTCACCCTCCACAAGCTCGATGCCCGCAAGGGCCGCCAGGGTCTGGTAGCTCTGCTCGTCCTCACAGGTAGCAAGAGCCAAGACCTCCTCGGAGAACTCCTCTGGTCCTCCTGCTGCTCGATGGCCCAAACGACGGCGGCTACAAACCCAGGGGAGTTCGCCAGTCGAGCGGGTGCATTGGCCCTCCACTCCTTGAGTTTAGCCTCGTCCGTACAGTTACGGACGATGTGCTCCGCAGAGCCGCAGGCGAAGCACCGGCGGACTTTCGGAGCGTCGGGGCGGGAGAGGCCAGGTGGTGGTGGCAAGGGGGTCACTGCCGCGGCGACGGTGGTGGCAGGCCCATTCTCCAGCATGGCAAGAGCCGGGCGGCTCGAAGAGGGGGTACGCCTGTAGAAGGGGGTGCGAGGTGGTGGGTTAGCGAAGGAAACAGCACGGGGAGGACGGTCTTGAGAGCGCCTCTGAGCCGCCTCCGTGTCAATGTCACTCTCCACCTCCTCAGCAACTTCCTGAATCTTCAACAAGGCGTTGTGGGTGCCTGGGATGTCGTCAGCGACGGCCTTCCTCTCCCACTCTTCTGGTTTGGAGACATCCAAGTGGATGGCTCTCAGGCGCCGCGTCACCTTGGGTGCATATTTCAGCCCTCGGCGGTACGTAGAGAGCATCGACAGGTTGGTCATCTCCACGCAATTGGGGACTCTGCCGGCCAGGAAGTTGACGGAGGCCATGCGGGTCTCCAGTCGCGAGAAATACTCTGCCGCGGTCTCGTTCATCGCCTGCTTCAGGGCAATGGCCTCGCCGTGTGCGTTCTCCAGGTAGGCCTGCGTCAGGGAGCACACCGCCAGATCGCTGAAGAACACGTCCAGCTCCCCGTAGCGTTGGTGCCAGGCTTGCTCGGACCCAAAGGTCCCCGCCGCGCGCTCCAAGAACTTTCTCTGCTGGTCTTGAAGAGTGTGCTCCTTGAAGCTCCAAAGAAGGCTTGACACACTCGCCTGGTACGCTGATACTGACGGCGTACAACTGGGAGTGGGCAGTGCTTCGATCACGATGGCCTCCTGGAATACCTTCCGCACCATGTTGGAGTAGTGCTCCAACTGCGTCAGGAGGCCCTCCTTGTCGGCCGATTTCGTGTCGGACGCGGAGCGGGGGAACCTGGTGACGCTTTTGACCAGCTTTAACACCATTTCCTTGGTCTTACTTGTGCTCCAGGCGGACCTCGTCTGAGGATGCTCGCAGGTTAGTGCCCTGCGGCAGACGGACGATGCCTGGAACAAAGGGGGTGGCGCTGGGAGAGAGCACGGGGTTCGCAGCGGCGGCAGAGTGAACGGGGTTCGCGGCAGTGGCAGAGTGAACGGGGTTTGTGGCGGCGGAGTGGGGGAAACGGGCTGGAGGTGGTGGTCTCGGGGCATGCGCGGGCGGAGGCGCAGGCGCGGGATTTGTGGGGACTGCGGTCGGAGTGGGCGGTAATGGTGGTGCGGGGAGTGGAAGAGGTGTGTGGAAGGGCAGGGGTGTGGATGGTTGTGCGGCCACCACGCTCATGCTCCGGTACCAATCGGAGTTGCTGACCTCCGACCACGCGGCGAGACCGTCCTGATCGAAGTTCTGCATCTCCGACTCTCGCGCAGTAGCAGGGATCCACTCCCACACTGGCTGCCCCATGCTGGTAGACCGCACATTGGCCGCGGCTGGATCCCCCATTGCCATATCCATGACCTCGCGGTCGACCATGAGGACCCAGGTCTCCACACGAGGGTTGGTAAGGGGTAGGGGTGCATGGTGTAGCCGGCCTCCCATGCGCGCATATGCGGTCAGCGGCGCTCCCAGTAGGTGCATGATCCTGAACAAGATGGCGTCGCCCTGCACCCCAGCCCGGCGGCGTTCATCCCATGGCAGGGAGACGGTTGCCGCGCCTCGCACCCCAGCTGACTGGTGCACCCACAATGACCCACCATCGTGGGTGACGAAGAGGGCTCTGACCTCTGGGTACTGAGGGTAGGAGGGCTCTGGTGCGGGGTCGTCAGGGGGATCCTGAGGTGGATCACTAGGGGGGCCTGGTGGCGAGTCGCTTGAACTGGAGTCTCTGGGCTCTGAGTCGGGGTTGCCACCGCCGTGCACCACCGTCTCCATCGACTGCCGCCGGCGGGCCACCATCATGTTGTGGGAATTTGGCCGACCCTGAGTGGGAGGTTCGGCGATGGCTCCACTACCCCAAATCATCCCCCCACACCCCCAAATCATCCCCCATTACCCCCCACTACCACCCCCCATTACCCCCACTACCCCAACACACCCCAAACCATCCCCATTACCCCCAACCATCCCCATTACCCCCACTACCCCCAAAGTATCCCCCATTACCCCCCAAATCATCCCCATTACCCCCCACTACCATCCCCCACTACCCCAAACCATCCCCCCATTACCCCCATTACCCCAAACCATCCCCATTACCTCCCACTACTCCCCAAACCATCCCCATTACCCCCCATTACCCCCATACCATCCCCTCATTACCCCCCACTACCATCCCCCATTACCCCCCACTACCCCCCCAACACACCCCAAAACCATCCCCCCATTACCCCCAAACCATCCCCCTGGAAACGATTTTCCCCATTTCGGGGAACAAAAGTCAACTGTCGGGGATGGGGTCGGAGGTGTTGCTCACTTATACTTACGATATCATTGAGAACTGTTTTGAACACTACACGCCGGACGACACGGCGTGTTACCGCAACCTGGCGTCGTGACAATTTTTGAAATCGGTGACGCAAACCCAGTTCGTGCATAAGCTGGAGGAGGCGGAGAAACGAGGCACAAAACCAGGATTGTATTATATTTTCTCTGGTGGAGGGAAAAAGGAGGACGCGGCGGAGAAGAAGGAGGAGGCGGAGGAGGAGGACGACGGGGAGGAGGAGGACGAGGAGGAGGACGACCAAGAGGACGAAATGCAGATCGACTGCGCACAGCCCGCCGCAGAGGACCCAGAGAAGAAGTACACAACCTTCGCAACTAAGAACGTTTTTGAGGTTATGTACAAGCTGGACGAGGACGGGGTCCAGCAGCCCGCTGGACTCGAGAAATCGGACGAGGACAACGACCGGTTGGTTC
>LGRX02014187.1:0-13607 GCA_001247695.2 Cymbomonas tetramitiformis | reverse complement strand
CAAAGATCCTGAACCAGTCCTCGCGTACAGTGGGACTCTCACCTGGATGGACTCTCCTCAACTCTGGATGGACGCCTTACATACCCTGCAGCTGGCCGAAACAGGGTACGAGGAAGCAACCCTGGCAGTTCAGACGCGCTCTGGCAAACTGACAGCATCCTCGCCTCCTTCTCCCAGGAAGACCCCTGTTGATTACTCAGCAACGCCGAAGTGCAGCGAGGCCTCAACCAGACTCCTGGAGCCCAGCGACCGACAGGACTGGAAGTTCCGTGCGGACATGTTCGACTTCTTGATTCAAGAATATGGACCTTTCGAGGTGGACGCCTGTTGCGACTTGGGAGGAAAGAATCGTCAGGTTAACCGCTACTGGACGGACTGCTTGAAGGAAAACTGGCGAGGGTTGAACGTCTGGTGCAATCCTCCCTTCTCCTCCAACCATTTGACCATCGAGGCCGTACTGAGGAGATATGTGGAAGAATGGCGTCTGGACCCTGAGAATACTTCAGCTCTCTTTGTCCTTCCTGACTTTCAGTCTCGCATGCCACAGTGGCGGCAGTTGTTCAGATCTGCGGGAATGAGAGTGGAGTACATTATTCCTACCCATGACGCTCAAGGAGAACCTGTGCAGATGTTCGCTGCCCCGGATGGAGCCCTTCTGGATCTTCCTTGGCCCCTGCTAGTGGTGTACGCCCCGCCAGCTCGACAGCGTGTTAAGCGGGAAAGGAAGACGAGTTCCCCCCCTCCTATCGTGCGTACTGGAGAAGCGGCCAGCGTTCGAGACCTGCATCAGCAGATATCAGGAGGCCAGTTCCTCAAAGCGCTGCAAGCGGAATATGGGCGACCTGGCCCCCTACAGACTTTAAGGAAGGAAATCCAAGAAGCTCCGCATCAACGCACTCGTGACTTCTGCGTAGTGGGATATGTGTTGTGGAGGGTGAGCGCTGGACGCTATCAGTTGGTACTGGGAGAAGATTCACCACTCCGTGAGGTAGTGCTGCAAGAGGCGCATGCATCTGTTTCAGCTGGGCACGCGGGCAGGGACAAAACTCTGGAACGAGTCCTGCGACGCTTCTGGTGGAAAGGGGCAGCAGAAGATGTGGGACGCTGGGTTTCATCTTGCACTATCTGTCAAGCGGTGCGACCGAGAAATTCCTACCCGGATGGATTGCTGAACCCACACACTATTCCTACGCGACTATGGCAAGTGGTCAGTGTGGACTTTGTTACTGGACTGCCAGTCACGGCGCGGAATCACGATGCCTTTGCTACTTTCACGTGTAAGCTCAGCAAAATGGTTCGCATCATCCCGTTGAACTTCCAGGACAGCTCCGCTGAGGTTATAGCTCGAATCTACTTCGACCACATCTGGAAACTACATGGCACCCCTATGAAGATTGTCTCTGACCGCGACCCTCGTTTTCAGGATGCTATGTGGAAGGAATTGATGAGACTTATGGGAACTAAAGTGGCCTCCACCACGCCTTACAACCCTCGTTCGGACGGACAAGCTGAACATACCAACCGCGTGGTAGAAGACATGCTAAGGTCCTTCGTAGGCAGCAATCCAGAGGACTGGGATTTGTGGTGTGCTAACGTAGAGTTCGCCATAAACGATACGCGGAGCGATGTAACCGGCTTTACCCCGTTTGAGTTGGTCTTGGGGCACTCGCCTATGTCGCAACTGGACTTGTTATTGCAAGCGGCTGCTGGACAACACTCCAGGCGTAAGGGTGGAAAAGGTACTGCCCACGAGATGGCTAGTAAATTCGCGGCTCAACTAGAGGACGCCCGCACTAAGCTAGAACTGGCACAGCAACGCCAGCGACATCAGTTTGACCAGCGTCACACCGCCAAATCCTTTCAGTTGGGAGACTTGGTCTGCGTAGATGCCAAGCATCTCACGGAAAATATCATGAACCGCGAATCCTTCAGGAAGCTGGGACCTCGCTGGCACGGGCCCTTACCCATCACCGAGAGGTTCTTCAGTGATCAGCAGCGAGAGCTACCCGAAATTGACAGAGGTGCCCCGGTGGCTTATCGGCTCAAGTTACCCCCTAAATGGCGTATCCACGATGTTTTTGCGCAGCATCGCCTCAAGGAATACCGCACCGCGGATGAAGCTTTTGCGCTGCGTCGGCAAATACCTACTCCTGCCAAAGTTCTCGTGGATGGACAATCCCAGACCCATGTGTCTAAGATTCTGGCTCGAAGAGTGAAACCTATGAAAGGAGGCAAGGAAGTAGAAGAATTTCTGGTTCGCTGGACTGTGTACTCTAATGCTCATGACTCCTGGAAGACCCGTGAGTCGTTGAACTACGGGGGTGAACTCGAACAGCTCACGGAGTTCGAACAACTGAGACTATCACGAGAAGAACAAGCCCGTGAAAAAGCCTTACAGGAGGTCAGAATGCAGCGGAAGCAAAGGCGGGAACGCGCCAGAGCTCTAACTTTCCTGGATACTTCTGATGAAGGAAAACTCACTTCTCTGGACAACTGCCTACCTTGGGAACAATACTGTCGCTCCTCTGACGCCTTTGTGACGCATCTAGCTCTTCTGGACTCTGTGGTCTCGACACGCGAGTTGCGACTACTAGTACTTTTCAGTGGTACAGGTAGTGTGGAGAGAAGTTTCCTGTCATGTTATCCGAAGAGCACCGTGGTCACCGTCGATCATGATCCTCGCTGGCAACCTACCTACGCTGAGAAGGTTCAGGACTGGGACTTCAAGCGTTACGCGCCTGGTTACTTTGACGTCATCTGGGCTAGTCCACCGTGCACCGAATACAGTCAGGCTAAGACCACTGGGGTGCGACAACTGCGACAGGCTGATGCCTGTGTACGCCGAACGCTCCAAATTTTTGACTTTCTCAAACCCAAGCATTGGTTTATGGAAAATCCGATGGGCAGGTTTCCCTTTGCGCTGCGATTTCGACCCGTAGTTCGCCGGTTACCTACCCCGTTGTATTGCTCTTACTGTATGTATGGCACTGGCTACCGCAAGCCTACTTGCATCTGGACGCAGTCGCCTCCTCCAGTGGACCTACGGTACTGTACGATGGATACTCCTTGTCTTCACCAACAGACTCTGGGAGCACATCCGGAAACTGCTCAACTGGGACCTCATCCAGGGCAACAAGGAGCGGGAGTCTCCACTGCTGTATACCCTCTGCCCGCTGGATTGCTTCGTCAACTCTTCGAGCACCTGTTCGATCAGAAAAGCATATCACGCATCCATACGCATGGCTGATCTGGGTCTGGATCTTAGCTGCTGTACAAATGACTCTGAGTTATCATCTCTTTGTACTAACAAGCTAAGAGGGGAGGAGTTGTGCCAGGGAACAATAGCCCTGCCAAGCCATTCGATTGGCATATTGTATTTATGCGTACTGGGGCAGTGAGATGGCAATGGGCTCGGAAGGGGACTCCCGAGCCATTGACTTCGTACTATGGGGAGCGAAAGCCTGGACTTGATTATAGCTGGCAGCATATTATCGTCCACCCTTCTGGTGCGCTACGCCGCTGGGAGCGTAATAGGGGCGGCGGCTGGTTTCTGGAAGACGCCACTCAGTTGAAGGCGCCGGTAGCGCCATTCTCATTACCGATCAGCAGCGTTGGGTACTGGAATCCGACGATTGTGATTGACGATGACGAATATCGTGGAATTCCCTACACGGGGCGTAAGCCTATACACTCAGCGCCTACGGACAGTGACGATTCGGGTACAGGCGCTGTGTCCTGGAGTAAGGAGAAGTTACCAGATTCTGATGACAATGATGACGCGGGTGTCACTAACAGTAAGGAGAAGCTACCAGGTTCGGATGACAAAGATGACGCGGGTGTCACATATGACATGGACACTGCCAGTCCGAAATGGGAGCCAGCCTCGCCCGAATATGATGACACTGAGGATGACGTCAGCGAGTTCGATGACTTGGTAGCTGACGATGCTGAAGAACAAGCTGAAGCTCGAAGGTTGAAGAGACTGGGACTGCAATTGATCATGGATGAGAAGGGTGAACTTCATTGGGTGCCAAAGGGCACCTCCCCGACCTCACCTGTTCAGCCAGAGGATCAGCCTATCACCGAGCAGAAGTCTGAGGCCATATCTGAGGATGCCCCAGCCTCTGTGGTGGAGACTGTTCATGTACCACCGAAGAAACCAATGGGTGAGAATAAGGCTGGGGTGTCTGAGGATACGAAGAGGCAACCTAGGAAATATCCGAGATGTTGGACACATGAGTATATAACTCAATTGAAATGCACCATGAGCAGTGACAGTGATGAAGAAGAAGTGCTTGACGTGGCTCCTCGTAGGAAGAAGGCAAAGATCAGCAAGGGACAATGAAATCAACTGTCTTGATTAGGATTGTCCAAAAGGCAGATTCTCTGATTATAATTTGTATAGGTGGCAGATGATGATATGCCAGCCGACATGGGACAGATCGATTAGAGATATGAACTGCGCGCCTTGAAAGTATAAGACCTGAATATTGCCCATTTGGAGGCTGTTCTAACTTGAAGTAACTATTTGGAGGAGCTGTTGCTCAAATTGTTAATTTACTGGTCAATCTTTCCTGCCATAAAGATATTGCAATTGCTTGAATTGTAGCCTTGTTCAGTAGAAGTAGTCATCATCGTCGACTTGCTGGCCCTCAGGAACGTTTGACAATATTCGATAACTCACACCTGTGTGCAATGTAAACGATTAGTAATTACATAGCTACGGTGCACAAATGGAATATGAAACCGAGATACGCACCTGGAAGATCCTTTAGGATGTTTTCCGCAGTCGATGCTGTCGTCGACCCGATTTTCAGCAACATCCTGCTCTCGATATTATTCCAGTAGAACTTTATATCCTTCGGAATGTTTTTGATCAGTTTCTCTATCTTCTCCTCGTGCCGCTGTTTTTCTTTTGCAGGCCGTTGTTCAAATTGAAATTTCCGGTTCTCCTGCTCGTTCTTGCAGGAGACCTTCGGGGGCACCACTCCCGCCTGGTACAGTTGTAAACAAACCCCGTTGTTAATTGAACGCGCAAGCCGATATGGAAAAAATCAGATATCGTGAAGGACGACCAGAGGGCGCAACTTAGGTAAATTACCTTCAGTAATGTACGTATTTCTCTCTCATCCCCAGCCCCTGGGAAATATTCGCAAAACTTCTCCCAGTCTTGTTCTGGGTTGGGAAACGTAAAGGTGTCAAGCTTCTTTTGCAGCGCAATGATTTCTGCATCCAGCTCACCGTAGGTCATCTTACGAGCCCAGAACTTCGACTCGGGAGCACCGGGATCCACGACAGCATCCACTGGTTTCCTTTCCTTAGGTATGGGATACCCATCTTCATCTAGGTAAGGAATGAAGCAGGCTGCACCTATGTCGTATATGTCGTTTTCGAACCCTCCCGGTTGTGTTTGCAGAAAGTTCTGCATAGAATGCCGGTTTTTCTTGAGAAAGCTCAGTTGCCGGTAGGCCGGTGTCGATTCCAAGGAGGTTGTTATGTTGAATCGTTTATGATCCTCTGAGGCAAGCAGCATTAGGTTCTCTCGAACATTATTGAGAGTCTTGATCTCGGCGATACGGTTGATCATATCTTTGACCGTGTACTTCCGTTCGATGACGGCTTCGTCGACGAGGTCAGTGATCTCACGTAAGTGTCCTTCGGTCAAGGGGGCCGAGCTTTCATAGAACCCCTTCGGCAGATCATGGTAGACGATCGGCTTTCCGGCTGTGGGGTCCCATTTAGGCTGCTTGGTCGTTGGTGCGTTGAGGTCAGTTGTGCCGGTCGACATACCGATTGAACGTTTACGCTTATTGCGAGATGACCCAACCGTGGCCAAGGTCGTCTCCGTGGCGTCTTCATTGTCCGGGTCAACTCCCTCTAGTAAACCTTCATTGTGGGCCTTCATCACTGAAAGCGGAAACATAAAATATCAAATCGTCAGTTAGCTACTGCAAAAACACCTAAGAGCAAACAAGAATAATGTCGGGACGGAATTCACAAAAAATGGCAGCACCTCTCTGAAGTTGTTTGAACAACTGGTACGATTGCACCGAGATAGCCCAAGCAGCCCAATGCGTGTTCTTCGTGTCTGCATTCAGCTTCTGGTGATTGAACACCTGCGTCTTCAGCGCCGCTTCGAATTCGGGATTCAAGTTCTGCTTCGGCGGCACCCGACGGTATTTCAAGTTCTCAAAACACTTCATTCCAACGTCTCTCTCGTTGGGTTCGGCCATCAGTTTCTCCACGTGTTTTCGCATGCCAAGAATGATCTCCGTGGTGTTGCGGTGCTTCATGTAGGCGTCAATGTTGTTCTGCTCATTCCCAAGCTGCGTGCGCAAACGAATTGCACGGATCATGAGTATAGCTGAGAAGCTGGCCGACCGTAAACCTCCCTAAACACTTGAGTATGTAAGCCCTGAGAAGCACCTGAGAAAACTGGCATGAGTGAGACACACCTGATTCATTTCGATGGCGCTCAAGTTCATGAAGAGACGGCATTCGATGAACTGAAACGCTTCCGTTCGATTTTCATGGTTTGCGTGCTTTGCTTCATCCGCCTTGACGCAGCGACGCTTTGCCTCCAGCAAATGCTGATGTCCAAAGCAGGTGAATCTGTAGAATAACAAAGAAAGTGTAAGTTGGAACACATATGCATGCATCCATCAACGCAATGGGTCTTACCTGTATCTGCCTTTCCCGATGTCCGCCCAAACGAATGCCTCTGGGTTGGTGCTTGTTGGATCTTTATGATTCTCTATGACGGAAATCAGGGCTGGAGATCCCGAACCGGTGTGTGGGTTCCAGTACATCATTTCGGCAATAGCCTGGGCGTGATGTTCGTCCAGTGGTCGAGGGCGATACGCTCCTTCTGCATCATCGATGTACTGGATGGGGATTCTCCACGATGTCGCACATGGATTATTATTGTCGACCAACTTATGCATGTCATCGATTTCCCTGATGGCCCACATAAGCAACGTATACTTGGTTTTAGTAATGCACATACACCATCAAAAAAAGCAATGGTCGTATAAGTGAATCTCAGGAGGGAAGATGCATACTTGCGAATGGCAGCCTGCTTTTTTTGCTCATCTGCCTCGGTTTCATCGGCGGTCTTCGGAGTCTTTGAAGGGGACACAATCTCCTCATCACCCTGCTCCATGATGAATGCAGGAATTGGCCGCTGCGGAGTTCCAGCTGCAGGAGATACAAGGCCCGCTGATGGGAGAGGGCTTGCCGCTGATGGCCCTGGAGCAGGGTTTGCCCCTGATGGCCCTGCACCTGCAGGGTTTGCCCCTGATGGCCCTGCACCTGCAGGGCTTGCTGTAGAGAGTCTTCGAGGTGCACGAGTGCCTTGAGCAGGTGAAGCAGCTGAAGTTAGAGGTGGAGTTCCAGCTGCAGGAGATATAAGGCCCGCTGATGGGAGAGGGCTTGCCGCTGATGGCCCTGGAGCAGCGCTTGCCCCTGATGGCCGTGCACCTGCAGGGTTTGCCCCTGATGGCCCTGCACCTGCAGGGCTTGCTGTAGAGAGTCTTCGAGTAGTTGCACGAGTGCCTTGAGCAGGTGAAGCAGCTGAAGTTAGAGATGAAGTTAGAAGTGAAGGAGGTGGAGCCGTTTTTGGAAATGGTTGTCTACGACCCGTATCGTCTCCACCTCCAACTGGAGGTTGCGTTTGCACCTCAGCTTCGTCTCCACCAACCTCAGCTTCAGATGCAGGCTTGTCACTATCGGAACCTTCTCACAACACAAAAGCAAATCAATTCTCAGTATTTGAATACATATATCATTTTTGTGACCTAAGACGGAGAGCGAAGGAGAAAGGGAGATAGAGAGCGAGAGATGTTTTATATCGGCTCATTGGCATCGCCTTCAGAGTTGGCAACTTGTTGCGTTGGAGACTCAGGTTCGGATGCACGCTTGCTACCATCGGAATCTTCTCACAACACAAAAGCAAATCAATTCTCAGTATTTGAATACATATATCATTTTTGTGACCTAAGACGGAGAGCGAAGGAGAAAGGGAGATAGAGAGCGAGAGATGTTTTATATCGGCTCACCGGCATCGCTTTCGAGTGCCGAGTTGGCAACTGGTTGCGTTGGCACCTCAGCCAAAGATTGAGGAAGAAGGTCCGCACTGCCGACACCCCCTGCCAACACGAAAGCAAATTAATTCTCAGTATTTCAAGAGATAACATTTTATCTAAGATAGAGAGAGGGAGATTTACCTATGATCCAAAGGTAGTGTTTCGATCTCACGAGTTCGTCGGGCTTTCCAGCTTCCTTATTTGCAAATCGGATGCGGGCCATCGTCGCGTCGTCATCACGGACGCTGCCACGGTCTGGAGCTGTCCACGTCGGGGCGCTGTCCAAAATGTAGGCATATCCTCGTTTGTGGAATATCGGTGTGGTGTCAATGACGACGACATCTTTCTGCATCAAAGCAGTATCTTGTCCTTCAGGTCGAGGACGGACGGGCTCGTCTTGCACTCGGGCCTTTTCCGCCGCTTTTTGCAAGTTTTCGACGGACTCAGATACTTTCTCTGGAACGTTCTCCGCCAGGAGATGATCTTCGGCTTTGCGAATACTCCCAAGATCTGGAAGATACTGTTGCGATCAAACGGATAGGTGAGAAGCAGCGGAACGCGATAAGCATTAACTCCTATGCTGTTATCTCACGCGGATACGACATTGAAATCGATCGATTTACCCCCCGCAAACGCCAATTTGGACCCCTTAGACACCCCCTATCAAGGCATTCGATAGCTCAAAATGTGCCTACCGATGCCAAGAAGAACTTGGTTGCAAGCACGAACACGTATGTCTTCATATGCACCTTGACAAGCAACGGTCTAGCCGACCATGCCGTAGAAAATCCAAATGCCATAACAGCATAGGAGTTAAAATAACATAAAATTGACAGAAGGGGTGAATTTTGAAACCATTACCTCGGAGACAAACGCGGCCCATGTCGAGATGTGCAAAGTCGGTTCAACGATCTGGAGATTATTGTTTTTGGGGGTGTATTTCTTTGAGTGGTCGAGAATAATCCTCGTACTGCTCGGTGTGAATAGTATGCAATGTATCCACAAGTTCGGTGAAGCACTTGAGCATCTTTGGGAAATATTCGTCTTTCAAGTAGTCTGCTTCACCAAGATTCTTCTGAAGATGGTCGAGTCGCTCGTTGTCTTGCGTGATAAGCATGTACTTTGCATCGATAGCTCTGAAGATATCTTCACGGCGGAAATCCCGGGTCGTGATGAAAGGCGATGCAGTAAAGCAGTCAGAGGCAGCAATGTACATTTTGGGCACTGTACCGCTGGGTCTCTTTTTTATGGGTTGCGCGCCAGGGCAAATGAATTTATCCATTGCGAGCATAATGCCTAAGAAGCGAGGATGCTCTGCTCTGTCCTTGTCCTTGGCGATATCGATATACGTCTTGAACCATTGTTCAACATTGGTCATCTCGGTGTCAGCGTCAGGTTCAGGGATTTCAGGGTGGCCAAATGACAATACTTTGTCGATGATGATTCCCGCTAAGAGGTGATGAGGTACTGAAAAGAACGAATGAATTCGAAAGGCTGAACTAGAAAAGATAAGCAGAAGATAAATAAGGCCTGAATTAGAAGGAGAAGGAAAACGAAGGGAAGAATGAGAGAAAATACTGACCAATTTTCCCATTTTTCCCGTTCAGGGGCTGTACGTTTCTCTTCGGCAGAGTTTGAGCGAAGTCCACGAACGGACAGCATCCCAGAGCCTGTTTATCAGCGACCACGAGTGCAAAAGGTTCGTAACCATCGTCCGCTGCCATCGTCATCATGCCATGAATCACAAGCATCGACTCGCCGACAAGACTGTCTCCCTGCCTTGGAGTCTTGAGGAGTGGGTACTTGTAAGCTTTTGGGATGATGCTCATGCTCCACCATCCCAGACCATATGCACCGCTTGTTTCCTTCGAATACATATCTGCAAGGACTGGAACCCTGTAAAAGTCATTATCACAAAGCTTCCGGGCAAAGGAATGCCCTTCTGAATCCGCATCCCCTTCGGAAGAAGAACTCATAACCCTGCATGTCACCATGCACAGAAAACACAAATTAAGAAACGTAAATCATGAATGATATAAATATAACACGGCCCTGCTAAACAATATCATATCATATCTTTAGTATATTCATCTCTGAGCAATGGAATTATGTATACCAAACTTTGGCCCGAGATTTTCCCGGTTACCGCAGAAGGGTTTTATAACTTCATTCCAGAGCCTAGGTACTAGGTTTGTCCGTTTGCACGGCCGCGCCATTCCCCCGTTCTAGAGATGAATAACAGCAGAATATTTGAGATGATTGCATATACACAACAAAATACTACAACAACAAAATATACACAACACAATATACACAACAAAATATGCACAACAAAATATGAATGAAAATATCATATATACACGTTGTGTCCTATTCCTCCGCCCGCAAGTACAGCGGGGAGGGCTCGCGGGTGCGGCCATGGCCACCCCGGATGCGGCCTCGGCCGGGGGGAGCACGGTGGGGTGCAACAGGCTCCCCCACGTAGAGCTCATAACGGTACGACCACCTCCAGATCATAGGAGGAGGTGGTGGGGGAGGAGGAGGCGGTAAAGGGGCAACTGGAAAATGGAGCGGCAGAGGAGCAACAAATGCAGAATCATATGCGGACCGACTCAGTCGGTTCCCGCACATCTCCAAGAACAGCATATGGTCCTCAGGGAAAGGAGTGACTTCTCGGGTTCGCTTTGGCATCTTTACCTGGGGATTAGTATCGGTCCACTCCGTCCGTCCGTCCGTCCGGTCCGTCCACTCCGTCCACTGTGGACGGACGGACGGAGTGGACCAAACATTCTTAACATTCTAAGATTTCACAAATCAGGGCTCCCATACTTAAGCCCATACTTAAGGAGTGTAACGCGTCGGCCCGCGTCGACGCCTGCGTTTTCCCATACTTAAGAAAATTTAAATTTTTTCTTCATACTTAAGGAATGTACACTAACTCCCCCCTCCCCCCCTAACCAGGGACTCAGGGGGTATAACCCAGTCGCATGCGAGTGTCAAACGTGCGTCAGAGAGACGAACCCAACGACAGAGCTTGACAATCGTATACGATTGTCACACATGAGTCTGGTTGTCGGACCTAGTGCACCTGCTTGACAATCGTATACGTTTGTCACACGTGAGTCTGGTTGTCGGACCTAGTGCACCTGCTTGACAATCGTATACGATTGTCAAGCAGGTGAGTCTTGGTGTCAGGTGTGCTGCACATAGACATATCGGGGCGTCCAAGGTTCAGGGTTTTAGGATATATGTTGTTATGTATGTTGGAGGAGTTGTAACCGGAGGTCATTTGCTCACACCTGCGTTCGTCACATAGAACCACAACCCGCCCCTTAGACTACCTCACCAGTATGCCCAATATTGGAATATTGCAGTATTGGATATGGCCTTTCGATACTTTTACGTTTCGCGACTGCCAGTTACAACAAGCCCAATGGGTTCCTGAAGACCGTTTAATTCTCCGCTTGTGGCGAACCAGTTTTGAAATGTAACGTAGAGCAAAATAACAGGTGTAAAAAATCTGAAATCAAGCATTCCAAAAAATGTAATCTGAAATCTAGCGTAGAGCAAAATTTGAAAAATTTGAAAAAAGGAAATCTAACGTAGAGCGAAATGACAGATGTAAAAACTCTGAAATCAAGCATTCCAAAAAAGGAAATCTGAAATCTAGCGTAGAGCAAAAATAGCGAAATTTGAAAAATGGAAATCTAACTTAGAGCAAAATGACAGATGTAAAATATCTGAATATCAATCTGATTGTCAAAACTAGCTTTTTCGCAGACACTGAAAGACTTAGACGTTAGAACCCAAAAAAGCCTGCAACCATGAATACCCCAAAAAAAAAAAAAAAAAAAAAAACGGTGCTTTTCGAAGAATGTATGCAGCGATAACCCAAAAAACAAAATGAATGCCGGGCAAACCGGTGCTAAATTTTTCGAAGAATGTATGCATGAATAACCTAAAAAACAAAATGAATGGGGCAAACCAGTGCTAAATTTTTCGAAGAATGTATGCATGAATAACCTTAAAAATAAAAAAGAATGGGGCAAACCGGTGCTAAAATTTTCGAAGAATGTATGCATGAATAACCTAAAAAATAAAAAGAATGGGGCAAAACCGTGCTAAATTTTTCGAAGAATGTATGCATGAAGATTGCATTCCGCACATAATATAGTGAAGTTTAGTCAACTTTGAAATTCGCAACCAATTGTCAAAACCAGCTTTTCTACAGACTTTGAAAGAATTAGACACAAAAAAAAAACGTCGCCAGCTTTGACAATCGTGTACGATTGTCAAACCCAGCCTTTATACAGACAAGAATTAAAAATAAAAAAAACGTCGCCAGCTTTGACAATCGTATACGATTGTCAAACCCAGCTGTTCTATACAGACTCAAGAATTAGACTTAAAAAAACGTCGCCAGCTTTGACAATCGTATACGATTGTCAAACCCAGCTGTTCTATACAGACTCAAGAATTAGACTTTAAAAAACGTCGCCAGCTTTGACAATCGTATACGGTTGTCAAAGCAGAGTCCGAGCCTGCCGTAGTCGCAAGCTTTGACAATCGTATACGATTGTCACAGCTGAGTCCGAGCCTGCTGTAGTCGCAAGCTTTGACAATCGTATACGATTGTCAAAGCTGAGTCCGAGCCTGCCGTAGTCGCAAGCTTTGACAATCGTATACGATTATCACAGCTGAGTCCGAGCCTGCTGTAGTCGCAAGCTTTGACAATCGTATACGATTGTCAAAGCTGAGTCCGAGCCTGCCGTAGTCGCAAGCTTTGACAATCGTATACGATTGTCAAAGCTGAGTCCGAGCCTGCCGTAGTCGCAAGCTTTGACAATCGTATACGATTGTCAAAGCTGAGTCCGAGCCTGCCGTAGTCGCAAGCTTTGACCGGTCCCCTGACTCACGCGTGACAATCGTATACGATTGTGAAGCTTGGGCGCTAGGTCCGGCCCCCCGGTGACTCACGCGTGACAATCGTATACGATTGTGAAGCTTGGGCGCTAGGTCCGGCCCCCTTTCGTAGTCGCAAGCTTTGACAATCGTATACGAATGTCAAAAGCTAGTCCGAGCCTGACGTCGTGGTCAGTTTTGACAATCGTGCACGATTGTCAAAACTGTGTCCGAGCCTGGCGTAGTCGCTGCCTCAGTGTTTATTCGCACGAGATATCGCAGGATTCGCAGGAAAATCGATGTTACGCCAAAACTTGTCAGACCAGTTCAGAAGTCAATTTATAGCCTCTACCGTGCTTTGATGCGCATTCACTCCGAAATTCGATTGATGCAGTTGTCGTGGAGTTTCCTTGCAATAGCTAGCAAGTACGAAGCAGACTGCTGTGACGGATTATAATTTTGATTTTACTTATAACAATAAGACGAGTTTTTTTTTTTAAAATCTCGCCCACCTCCTCTACGAGCCCCCCCCCTATCGACTTGGACTCGAGTTTGGAAATGAAGTCGGGGGCCGGGGGGAGGACTACCAGCTTGTATCTGCAGCTTGTATTATAATAGAGG
>LGRX02014186.1:0-15737 GCA_001247695.2 Cymbomonas tetramitiformis | reverse complement strand
GCCCGCCCTTGGGAACGCTCGGGAAAATCCGGAAATATTTTCCAAAGGCTTGGAAAGTTTTCCATAGGGTATTTCCATAGGGATACCCCCCCTTTTGGAGTTTCCATAGGGTTTCTATAGGGCTGTATGCCTATGGAAAAGGACGTTCCATAGGCATGGAAGGCCGTATAATCACCCCATGGAAAAGTAAACATTTCCATAGGATGACTATAGGCATAACCAGGACTATGGAAAACCCTATGGAAAATGTAAACCCTTCCATAGGGCGGCTATAGGCATAGGGGGCCGATGGAAAGCCCTATGGAAAATATAACTTTCCCATACGCTTTCCATAGGCATGTCCAAGGGCGGGCGTAGGGCGGGCATACGGATAGTGCACCTATGGAAAATTAGCGTATACTATGAGTTTTCCACAAGACTTTCCATAGGGCGGGAATTGGGCGGGCATAGGGATAGTACACCTATGGAAATGTACAATTCGCCCTGCGTATTCTCGGGAATAAAGTCGTAATTCCATAGGGCTTTCCATAGGGATGCCATAGGTATGGTAGGCCTATGGAAACGTATAATTCACTCTGCGTATTCTCGGGAATATCAACGTAATTCCATAGGGCTTTCCATAGGGCCCCCATAGGGATAGTATACCTATGGAAATATACAATTCATTCTGCGTATTCTCGGTCAATAAAGACGTAATTCCATAGGGGTTTCCATAGGGTTAGCTATAGGGATAACACAGGGTGAGCATGCCGTAGGTATACTCCTGATACTGGTGGCAAAATCTATACCTATAGTATCCATATGGAATACGTTTCCACACGTATACCGTACGTATGGAATTGACGTTCCATAGGTATAGCCAGCCTATGGAATGAGCTTTCCCAGGGGTGAGCCACCCAGTGGAAAGGTCTTCCGTAGGTATATCATCCGTATGGAAACATGTTTCCCAAGGGATACCATACCTGTGAAAGGGTTTCCATAGGTATAACCATTCAGGTTTCATAGGGTGAGCATAGGGTGATGATTCATGATATATCCAGGCTTTCCATAGGGCTTTTACTACATATATACATATTAATATACATAATAATTCCATCTATGAAATGAACAAGTTATTCGTCATGTAAGTCGCCCACAAAATCTACATGCCTATCTAGTATGAGCATCATCTTGTCTTTATCATATCTCCATGGTGGATCATTGAAACCGAGTTTGTGCTCGCCGAGATAATATACCAACCTATTTGCATCGGGTCGTCCAGCTGGAATTCGCTTGGTCGTGATGAACCGGTCAAAGTTCCATGGAATGGGTACAATGCACACCAAGCACTCAATCTCAAATGCTTGGATGAAAACCTCGGAAAGGTCCCATGGCAAGTCCGACCTCAACATCATATTGTTCGCCACGGTATCTTGAAATGCCGCCTTCAATGGAAACCATCTTACTTTGAGGAAAACCAATTGTTTCCTGCCAACCGGGATGCTATAAATTTTCAGAAGCTCGCCGTACCCGCAACACATACTTTCCAAAGGGTGAGCATAGGGTGGGCACAGGGTGGACATAGGGCGGCTATAGGGCGGACACAGAGTGGGAAAGCTTAACTCGTAATCATAGGGAGGGTGTAGGGTGGTCGTAGGGTGGGCACAGGGTGAGCATACGCATGATCTATGATATATCTTACGGTATAGGGATGTTGTAGGGCGAACACAGGGTAGGCATAGGGCCAATATAGGGCGAACATAGGGTGGGCATCGGATGAACGACCTGTCTTCATGGGCATTCAATCCATTTACTGGGGTATCAAAGATTGCCTTTATGTATCGTTGACAGGTGGTGAGGTGGCGGTCGGCGGATCGCGTACGAAAAGTGTCTCGTCCGACTTTCACGTGCCGACTCTTCATCACACCGTCCATGTAGACATAACAACGCTCCTTGGTACTCAAAGGACGACATTCCCTCGTCAACCGGTTCAACCGCCATGTCTCCAGATCTTGGATGACGGGTCGTGGCATGATCCGCCGTTCTCTCAAACTCAATCGCTTCCATTCAGCGAGTTTGGTGTCAAAGTCGGTTTGCAGGAGCTGGGCCCATGGGAAATTCGTGCGCATATACTTCCGTATACCTTTTATGTCACCTGTGGGTGATCAATGGGTGGGCATAAGATGGTTACGAATTTCAAAGGGTGGGCATAGGGTAGGCATAGGGTGAGCACAGGGATGGAATATTTCTTTTCAGTTCCAAGGGTGGGCATAGGGCGGGCATAGGGCGGGAAAGATTTCCATTGGGTGGGCACAGGGCGGACATCTACTGCAAAGGCATCTAAGGCACTGCGTACCTTCATCCAAGGTTATCGGTGTTTGCTTGCCAATCACCTCCACTCGTCGCTTTTGTGGCCCAGTGTATGGTGCAACCTTCTCATTAGATATTGAAGCATATATGCCACGGACTAGCATCAGCTGTTTTTCTAGCATCTGACCTGCGACATACATAACACATAAACAAACGTACAGTGCAGCCAGACGTTTCCATACCTATGTTCTCCCTATGGAAGAAGCTTTCCATAGGCACGGTATACGTACGGAACCGATACATAGTAAAGGCATAGGGTAAACATAGGGTGGGCATAAGGTGGGCATAGGGTGAGCACAGGGATGGAATGCGTTTTCCCAGTTCCAAGGGTGGGTATAGGGAGGGCATAGGGCGAGCACAGGGATGGAATGAAATCCCGAGATTGTTACATACCAGCAAAATGTTCTTCCAAGGTTTTCTCCACCTCGTTCTCGTCCACAGGTTCAGGTAGCCACTCCGGGTGCACATGGTGATTTTCAGCATATCTAAGGCATTTAATATTCCAGTTGCACTGAAAAATAGCACATGTCATCCTATATTCCAAGTTATGAAGTTCGTGCATGATATCCGGGAAGTAGTCCTTTGTCACGGAAAAGTGTGGCAACAAAGAAAGTGCACACGGCCCTTTGATGCCCGTTCTACTATAAATCTCTCGAAGCTGAGCAGCAGTGTACAACCCAGAATCTGCGCAACTTGCATTTCTGGCCTGCAGCAATCATACGTCCTCTTCGGTGCGGAGAGGTGCAGAACCTGTGAGGACAGTTGTCACATTCGTCATCGCATTCGTTTTCATAGGGTGGGCATAGGGCGATCACAGGGCTAGCATAGGGCGGCCATAGGGCGAGCATAGGGTGGGAAACCTGAATTGGTTATCTCAGGGACGGTATAGGGATGCTATAGCGGTGTCACAGGGCGGGCATAGGGTGGGCATAGGGTGGGAATAGGCTGGACTACCTTTGAAAATTGTTTTATTCAAACAGCTTGTTCCCCAGGTCTCGCCGGTAATGTTGCAGAACATGCAGGCTTTAGAAGCGGAATTTCCTCCCACTCGATTGGCAATTTCCGTTATGCCCCCCGTGCCATAGTCAGCAAAAACACACGTGAGCATGCATCGTAACTGGAAGATTTCCTTTTTTCTTGAATCAAACGCTCGGACACCAACATTCCACATGTCGAGCAACTCGTCCACCAAGAACTTGTAGTAAGTCTGAGCATTACTCGGTTTATCCTCGATTATTCCGTATACCAATAGAAACTCGTACTTGGCTCGATACTCAGCAGGCAGATTTAAGATTTGGAACGTTATTGGGGTGATTGAGGACGTGACCGCCGTGGAATCGTTATGAGGATTCACTTCATCGGCACACATGAATAAGGAGATGTTCCGTGGCTCCGTAAAGAAGCCCGGCTGCTCGACATACACCTTATTTCTCCAGAAGGTCGACTCTGCGATTGAAACCGAGCAACGAAACTTATCATTTAAGGTGAGGAACACAATTACACTTTCTGGAATAATAAATGGATTTTGGGCATAGGATAAGCATAGGGTGGTCATAGGGTGGGCATAGGGCGAACATAGGGTGGGCATAGGGTCAACATAGGATGCAAGGCAATTGTGAATTGGGCATAGGGTGAGCATAGGGTGGACATAGGGTGATCATAGGGATGTTATAGCGTGGACATAGGGTGATCATAGGGATGTTATAGGGTGGGCATAGGGTGAGCATGTGGGAGGGATACACTTACGATGAAACGTAGTCACAACCGGCAGATCGTCGTTCTCCGCGGGTGTAGTTATCTTCCATGATACCAAGAGCTCGGCCATCTCTGGTATCAAATATAGCATCGGCAGGAGTTCGTCCAAGCGCCAAAACCTAAATACCTTGTACGGCTTTCCCGGAATAAGCCGTCCGTTACGTCGAGAGCTGGGGTGACACCGAAGTTTGTGGCAATGGAGGCACCGGGTAAGGTCGTCATGCCGGCCCGGAGTGAAGATCATGCATTCATTCCTGCAAACGTCGGCGGTATGGTACGGCAGGGCAAAATCCTTCCACATAGACAAAGCTTCTTTGAAGGAGGTCGGGAAACCATTTCGTCTCTGATTGCCGATGATGTCAACGTTGCCAATCACCGTTTGCCGCATGAGATTGAAGATTTGATCAAACATGGATTGGGTAGCATTGTGCTCGGATTTCGTTTCCAGCAGATCAATGACAAGACGATGCATTGTTGAAACCTTCTCGGCATCGACGTGATCAACGACCTGTGAAATCACGAGAGGCATCCCCAACTTTACAGGAACTGCAAAATAAAAAAAGGCATTTCCCTCCGCATGTCCACCCTATGCCCGTCCTATGCCCACCCTATGCCGACCCTATGGAAACATCCAATGCTTTCCATAGGCATGCCCACCCAGTGAACCACCTATACCCGCCCTTGGGAATGCTCAGGCCCACCCTATGGAAACATTCCATGTTTTCCCAACCTATGCCCGCCCTATGCTCGCCCTATGCCCACCCACTGGAAACGTCCAATGCTTTCCATAGGCATACTTACCCAGTGCTCTACCTATACCCGCCTCTGGGAATGCCTTTTCCCACCCTATGGAAACGTTCAACGATTTCCCAACCTATGCCCACCTGTTTGCATACGTACGCTCACCCTTGGGAAATACAGAAAGAGGGGTACCTCATGGTTATCCATATCCTCATCGTTGGCGGCAGGAATTAGGAGACGGGCACAACGTTCTTCCAGCTTTCTCAAATGATCCTGGAGAATTTCGTCCGCTTCTGCATTGGCATCTTCCATGTCATCATCACCTCCAAGGGAACCACCATCACCACCATTACGGTCACCCCCGTCATCACTTGAAGTATCGTCTTCACTACTACTTTCCCCCATGTATACCGCTCCTTGCCATCTCTTGTATAGCTTCGTATGTCGTTGTATCGTTCGAAGAGGTTTTTCAACTTGTAGTCGGCACACGGTGCAAGGACATGGTGGCATGTCGACCCCGTGGTTGTTTAATACTGGCCCACAACACACCATCCATACCAGCACGCATGACTACTTGGAACCGTTGCTTCCTTTTTAACTTTTCATTTGCTAGGCATAGGGTGATCATGAGGTGGTCATAGGGTGGGCGTAGGGTGGGCATAGGCATGGAAACAATACGATGTGTTCCATAGGGCGGTCCGCCCAATGACATCCCTATGGAAGGTGTTCAATACCTTCCATACCATGAACGTAGGGTGGACATAGGGTGGACATACGTTAGGAATGCTGTATTCTGGTTCCATAGGGATGCCCACCCTATACAACCTATGGGAAAATAACTTGAATTTTCCATAGGGATATTGGGTTGATATTCTATGAACGGTCGAGGTGTTAACCCTATAATAGTGGCGTCCGTAGGGTTGGAAATAATTACACAGGGATGGAAAAACCCTATGTAAAACCTATGGGAACGCATTTCCATTGGCTTTCCATAGGGCAAAAACCTTTCCATAGGGCACTTTTAAATCCCCTATCTGAAAATCGTATGGAATGGCTCTGGAAAATTTGCCACAGGCCCCAATGGAAATCGTTTCCACAGGGTGATCATAGGTTGGCTCACCCCATTTTCGGGATTCCATAGGTAATTTATAGGGATGGAATCAAAAAAATGAAAAATAGGGCAGGTTAAAACAGGCCCTTTTTGGACCCTACAACAGCAACACGCCGCACTTGGAAAATGCCTATGGAAAATGCAGAATTACACTGTTAAGGAATGCCACAGAGATCATCCCTATGATAGTGGCGTCCATACCTGTGGAATGGCCTGGAAACAGGTTAAAAACATCACCAATGTACCCTATGGAAAATCCGGAGCCTGTGGAAAAAGTGGTGTGCCCTATGGGAAATCCAGAGCCTATCCCTATGGAAACCCCTATGGAAGACCCCCTACCGCCGCCAAAAACCCCCCCAAATAAAATGAGCTTGTTCGATCACCCCCAAGAAAACAAACCATTTGTTCACTGACGAGGGGGGCAAAAAAACAAAATTGCGGCCTGTATGCGCTGTTTTGGCTAGTCGAGATTTTATTTCTGGAACTTCAAAAAAAATCGGGATCTCATAGGTTCGATTGAGACTGAGAACGACGGCCACCTCTAGACCATTACGAAGGGTTGATTACATTTAATCCCAGTTTAAATTTTATAAGTCGATTATCTCCGATGCAATGTCACTGAGAGTCTGAGACATCGCATCCGGCATCGTCATCATCGTCGTCATCGTCGATCGTGCTCGCATGACGAGTCGATCCGATGTGACTTCTGAACGGCAAAGTTTTTGAGCACTTCGATTTTTCTGAACGGTCAAGTTCAAACTCACGTTATTCTTATTGCACTCTTCACAGTTCGCCGTCAGCAATGTTGCAGCAGCCTCGCCAGTGAGTTGCGTGCTGTGATATTTTTAATTCTCACAGGTTGCAATATGGCACTGGTTTGCAGTGCATGTTTTGGTTATGCGTGTGTATTATTTTGTGTGTGCTTCGCGCGCTCATACTTGGCATGCGTGAAACTTTGACTAGGAGTGAACGGGAAATTCCCGCGAGTCCTTTGCACTCGAAATAGTTGGTTCAAATCCAACTCACTCCACATCCCCCTTTTACTTTCCTTTGCTTCTTTCGTTGACGACTGCTAATTTATTTCTTCTTTACTAAACGTTAGTTGGTTGGTTTCGTTTTTCAGATCCGCTGAAAACGTTCGCGTGGCGAAGTCATATTAGGTTTTCATCTCGCGTTCATATTCGCATTTATTTGAGGTTGCTCGGTTGTTAATTATGTTTTCAATAAAGGTTTATTTTGTGCGTTTCCGCTTTTTACTAAGTGTTGGCTCTTTACTTTCCTTTTCAGATTGGCTGTTTTCGAGGAGGGCGAAATGGAGGAAATCGACCGCCTCGAGTACAACGTCAACTTCAAGCATCCCTTCAAACATTCTAGGTTGATAAGTCCTTTATGTTTTCAATAGAATATTCTTTTGTGCGTTTCCGCTTTTTTACTAAGTGTTGGCTCTTTACTTTCCATTTTAGATCGGTTGTTTTGGAGCGAAGCGAGATGGAGAAAATCGACGGCCTCGAGTACAACGTCAACGTTTAGGTTGGCATCTTGTAAATAGAAAGAGCACGAGAAGAACATTATTTTGCGTATTGTAAATAGAAAGTGCACGAGTAGAACATAATTTTGTGTATTCGTTGGTATGATAAAATTTGATAGTCCCATTCGTATTCCTTTCTGCCTAGCTAGATACATGTTAATCGTAGTAAAGATGCTCGAGTATTTTGTTTATCTCGCATAGTGGAAACATAGTGAACACACTGCATGTTGCTAATGTGCAATATGTATGCTACACAGTCAGTGCTACACGTACAGTATCCCTATACTGCCCCACTATTGTGCCTATGGAAAGTAAATATTAATTAAGTTCCATACGTATAGCATCCCGATATTATCCCTATATCGTGCCTATGGAAACCATATATATCTACTGGTTCCATACCTATACTATGCCTATAGTAAATAGTTTCCATACGGATAACATACGTAGGGAAAGATGTTTTCCATATCTATAATATACGGTTTTCATACGCATGGTATCCCTGGGGTAAAAGCTTTCCGTAGGTATAGTACACCTGCGGAAAACGCTCTCCATAAGTATAATAACCGTATGGAATATGAATTCCATAGGGCGGGTCACCCTACGGAAAGCGTTTCCATAGGTATACTCCTGATGCTCTTAACGGAATCATACGTATAATATCCGTATGGAATACCTTTCCATAAGTATACAGCACGTATGGAATTGTGTTTCCATAGGTATAGCCATCCTATGGAATAATCTTTCCCAAAGGTGAGCCACCCAGTGGAAAACCTTTCCATAAGTATGTCGGCCGTATGGAAACCTATTTCCCAAGGGACGCTAAGTGTATGGGCCCGTCTTCCGTAGGCATAATGTCCGTATGGAAAGATCTTTCCCAGGGGATACCATACCTGTGGAAAAATGTTCCATAGGTATGGAAGATTGTTTCCCAAGGGATACTATGCCTATGGAACCCGCTTCCATAGGTACACCGTCCGTATGGAAACAGGTTTCCCAAGGGGTACCATGCCTGGGGAAAAGATTTCCATAGGTATGACCTATTAGGTTCCATAGGGCCAGCATAGGGTGATCATAGGGATGGAACAGATCCGTGTGTTTTTCCACAGGGTTTTCCATACGGCTTTCCATAGGAAGGCTATAGGGATAACATAGGTACGGAAAACGCTTGATATTCCAGGACTTTCCATCGGGTTTCCATAGGGTTTTCCATACGATATTTTCCATACGATTCCTTCCATCCCTATGGAAAACGTTCCATAGGTATGGACGCCACAATCATCCCTATGGAATGCCTTGGAAAACCCTATGGAAAGCACAATCACCCTATGGAATGCCCTGGAAAATAATGAAAAC
The DNA here is from genome assembly GCA_001247695.2 of Cymbomonas tetramitiformis. Lineage (NCBI taxonomy): Eukaryota > Viridiplantae > Chlorophyta > Pyramimonadophyceae > Pyramimonadales > Pyramimonadaceae > Cymbomonas > Cymbomonas tetramitiformis. The sequence continues at coordinate 6,897 of LGRX02014186.1, read as the reverse complement.
CTTCCCAAGGGTGAGTATAGGGATGGAAACTCAAAATTTTTGTTTTCGAGATAACCTCCAGTATCCATTTTCCCTTTTCCATAGGGCTTTTCCATAGGGTTTTCACCCGTTTCCATGCCTATGGAAAGCTTTCCCAAGGGTTGCAGATCTGTAGGGTGCATCGGTTCCAGTGGCTGCTGCTGAAGCCACTGCTGTTGCTGCTGCTGGTACGCGAGCCACTGCTGCTGCTGCTGTAGCTGTTGTTGGAACGGTGTGGGATATGCGCCCACGGGGTGATGGGTTCCCAGTGTGAACGGCACTGGTGATACTCCCCCAGCGAGGGGCGCTGATTGGGGCAATACCCAATTGACGCCGTTCCATACAGCCTGTGCGGGGGTGCCATCCGGCATAGTATAAGGGCGGGGCACCGCTGTGTAGGGCATGGTGGTGCCTGGATGTGGAATGGGGTGAGCGGAAGCGTATGCGGTGGGCGATGGGAAGGTCATGGGAGAGAACAGTGTGTGGTGTAGCTGCTCTGCGCTGACACTCATGCTGGGAAATGCCTCTGATGTCTGCTGTGACATTCTGACTGCTGAGCTGGTTGAGTTCAAAGACTGGGTGTGGCAATAGCCACAGGTGAGCAAAAGTAGTGAGTGCTCGCCTTTTTATTTAATCAGTCTCGTCCTCGTCGATGTCACTCGCTGGAGGCGAAGGAGCGGGACTTCCAGGTGGAGATGGGGGGACCCAAGGCCACTCTTCGATTCCTTGCACTGGATATGAACCAGGGAGCGCGGGGAAGACTGTTAGGTCTTGGGAGTTCGGGTAGCGGAAGAGAAGGTTTCCAATCTGAAGCCACACGAAATTGTGATGTACTGGTGGGATAGCCAGCGTGACTATGTCCAGGCGCTCAGTCGCTGTTCTCCTCTTCGTCGTCAGAGGAAGAGGGGGAAGGAGGACCGCTCCAAGGACCGCTCTGCCAGAAAGCGCCTGCTGGTGGGTAGGTAGGGTCTGGAGGGAATACCCACTTGATAGGTCCTTGCTTCCACCACGCTCTTCTGTATTCTTCTGGCGAAGGGGGTACTGCCATACACCAGCGAACTCAAAATTTGGCCAGGGCTCCGCGACACGATTTTTGAGTGCCTAGGCGCGCGGGCAAGAGTCAAGCAGCAGTGAAAAAGGAGGTGTCAGGTCCAATATGGGGGTCCAGTGAGGTCCCAGACGGTATCTGTACTCCGTAGGTCCCAAGAAAAGCCCCAGTCAGTGCGCTGCTGGAAGATACCAGGAGGTGCTGAAGGGCTGCCAGAAACGTCCCAGAACTGCTGAAAGCGCCTTTTGGTGGAGCTTTCCCCGCTGCTGATGGCCGTGAGGGCGGTATCAGGGGTTTCTAGGCTGTTCTATGGGGTCTAAAGAGGGGTTTTTCGGTGGTGGGGGCTACTGGGAGAGGTTTTGGGGTAGGCTGGAAACTGTCAAAAACGGCTATTTTTGGCTGTTTTGGGCGGTTTTTCGCCTTTTTGGGGCTCTGAAAGGTGAGCTATATCGTTTTCTTGGCTACTGTAGACCGGGGAAACCCTTTAGGGTGCTCCCTGACGGTCGTTTGTGGCCTGGGACGGACTTCGGGTTTAAGATCGGAAAACGAATGCTTGGGTTTCTGAGCCAGTTTGAGCCCCCAGTGTTAAGGAGCAAAAATATGAAGTTTTGGAGATGTTTTCCAGAGGATACGGCCGTTGTATACGAAAAAAAATGTACTTACGGAGGCTAAAATTGCGCACAGATAGCCGGAAGTACAGCTCTCCCCCTGTATCACAACGAAAGTTTCAATAGGCCCGTGGGCGAGTTGCGCAGAGGCGAAATCGCAGCACGCTGATACCAAATGTGCCAGGGGCACGACGACAGATGCTCGGAGATATGTTTTTGATTGAACGTGCAAAGGTACACAATTCGGATTTTTATAATATACTGGATCAGGGCCAGATTGAGGTACAAACGATAATTCGGTTCCGAGTTCTGAAGGCTAAACACTTCTCAAGTGCTCTACTTATTCACTCGTCACTCAGGTTGCAGGGTCAACCACTCGAGAGCCGATGTCACACTTCGGCTCAACGTTCAGTTCCCGATCCGATCTCATTTCTAATTCCGATTCGTCATTCTCGATTCAGATGTTATGCCGACAGGCTGACACGATGACTGCCCCACAGTACTGTCATACTACTGTACTGTCATACTGTCATACTGTCATAGCGTCATACTGTCATACTGTCATAACCTTAATATCTGATATTCGATTTCATTGTCTTTTCAACCCCGATGCGAATCTGACCATTCTTCGAGGGTCTGACTGAGTTCCACGATGACACCCCCCACAGTACTGTCATACTACTATAGTGTCATACTGTCATACTGTCATAGTGTCATAGTGTCATACTGTCATACCCCGGACATCTGGTATTCATTCTCATCGTGATTTCAAGCCCAATTTCACTGTCATCGTGCCAATCCCAGATTACCCCCGATGACACACATACGGACGCATAGGCATATCGGCTCACGCTGTGCCTCCGGGCACACTATCCGCCGCGTTTTTATTTTCGATATAGTTGATATTTGAGTGTTTTGACATCATTTTTGGGTGTTCAAGAATGTATTACGAACCTCTTTTGGGTGCTATACTCGATATGGGCATGTGCTTGAGAGGAATGAAACGCGGGGGTAGTACCGACGAAAATTAAATAAAAATGCCGGTCCTTTCACAAGGACCGGAGTGCCCGAAGCCCCGTACACCTACTAGATGGCATCCAAATGCATCTAGCAATTAAACATATCATGTTTATGACCCAATAGTGCCCTCTAATATGTACCACCTCATAGATAGCCATGATACTTCCGCAGTCATGGCTCACAATAGCATGCACTCACGGAATTTCGGATCATATGCATATTAGGACCTAAAAAATATGTCAACCCATAATTTTTAGAGTACATGCAATGCACAATACTGCCAGTTATGGTGATGTTAATAGCTCAAAAAATCAATTGATATGTATATATGAACACTACAATGTGATAGCAGCCATACGTGAATAATGCAGATGCTATTCGACAAAATTCTTCAAGCCTTCAAGAAAGTTTTTGCTGCATAAAAGAGTGGATATGCGCGTGGATATACAAGCACTCGATATATGAGAGTGGATATACGACCCAATATACACTGAGAACGTGCATAATCTTTTGCGTATGATTGGATATGATGTTAGGATATATCTTGGAAGGTTGGCGGGCTTGTGAGACCTAGAATTCAATTGGATAAAAATCATTAAAGGCATGGTGTGTTTTTTAACGTCCTCCGAAAGTTGCAAGTGAAAAATGATCGGGTACATGATTCAAATGCACTGGATATACTCATTTCATGACGATATACTGTCAATAGCGCGTGAAGGCACATAGTATAGGTCCATTGGAAACTAACATTCCGGGTGGGGTGCACTCGGAACGCCAAGAGGACGGGGGCTTAACTCCCATGCAGTTATCTCACGCTTAAACGACATTTAAATCGATCGATTTACCCCCCCCCACAAACGCCAATTTGGACCCCTTAGACACCCTCTATCAAGGCACTCGATAGCTCAAAATGTGCCTAACGATGCCAAACAGAACTTGGTTGCAAGCACGAACACGTATGTCTTCATATGCACCTTAACAAGCAACGGTCTAGCCGACCATGCCGTAGAAATTCCAAATGCCATAACAGCATAGGAGTTAAAAAATTCCCGAAAAGTCGGTCCTTGTGACAGGACCGGACGCGATTCCAGTCCTGTCACAAGGATCGTTGGGCAGTAGCCAATTAAAACTTCAACTATATACACACGTTGTGAATTTCTGGAAGCTTTACATAATCCAAACATCGAATCATGCGACGGGAACCAATTGTCTATTGGGCTCAAGGTGGGGTAACCCACCGTAAGAACGCCTTACGGTGGGTTAACCATAGCGTAGTTTGTTAACACCATAATGTACATCGAATGGTCTCAAATATGGTCGATCATATGTGATTTCACAACTAGACATTCATGTTTAGCTGGACAAAGCCGAATGCGATGTACTTGTGATCGGATATATCCGCGGTATCCATCCCAATATACCTCCGATGGCACGTTCGGTGCCGTGATCCCAAATGCACACAAACGTGGCCCGATTTCTGCGTTTCATCCACGATGCCAATGTGCGCATGGGTGTATTTCGTGAAGTTTGATCTATTTTTACCACATTGAGTCAATACTTCGCGAGAAACATGCATATATATCCCCGTATATACAAAATATCGTCATTTTTGCCCTTAAGTATGGAAAAAACATTGAAATTGCAAATGTTTTTTTTTCCTTCTTAAGTTACTTGTGTAGAGTGATATATTCGATATATCGAATGGCGCCAAGTATAAGAAACATTTGTTATGGGCCATAGTTCATGAAAATATTGTGATAGGTACATTCCGAATGTGATGGGCATGTTCAAAATCTACCCAAAGATGCAATAATTGGGTAACCCACCGTAAGGATTTGAGGTGTTTTTTCGCTTGACCCCTTGGTATTAGCAAGCATACTAGACGCATCTATACAGAATGTAAAGTACTTTTTTCAAGTCCACGCACTAATATAACCCCCATGGTGTGTCGAAAAGCATGGGTTTGCCCAAGTTGGCACAATATGCTAGCTCTAACGATGCAGTTTTCGAATGTCTCTTACGGTGGGTAAACCCACCGTAAGGTGCGCCCAATAGACACAATGGTCTAAGATGGCCAAGCAACAATTTCAGAAGTGTGAAATTCGTATATTTGGGAATTCGCTTGGGGTTCGGCATGCGCCATGTTGCAATGGAGCGGAAAGGGCGTCTAGATAGCGAACTATCCCACTAAGTTTTCATATTTGGTCATAAACTCAAGATATATCACCATGCGCACCACTAAGAGGCCCCCATGCGGCATCCAAAATGCTATAAGGTGGCGGTCCTTGTGGAAGGACCACCGTATTTACGACGACTTTTGCAAAAGCATACCCTCGAAGCGTGCCATGTAAAAATACAACTATGGCCGCCTATGAGTTGTCCAAATAGGAAAATAAATTCATTTAACTCATAAATATGGTGCTTGGTTGTCGTATACTGTATGCTTGAAATAGTTGATTTCGTGACCAATGTCACCATTACGCACTAGTCCGTGTGGGAGCACTTTGAATTTGGGCAGTAGCCATTGGACCGTGGTCGAGTTCCATCAGCCATCGTCAGCCAGATGTAGAATTGAAAATTTGGTTCAGTGTGTGTACCTTACCCTGCCGGGCCGGCCCGGGGCCATTGGAGGCCTAAAAAATCGCGCCGGGCCGCTGCCGGGCTGTTTATAAAAATTGCGCCGGGCCTATCGCGCTTGAGGGCTTCCCCCACGTTAGATCTGCCCAGATCTGCCCGACCGTTGCCGGGCCCATGCGATTTCGCCAAATGGCTAGAACCCCCGCCTCGCAATTTATCGGCCCATTTTAGTTGTCCATCAGAATTTAGATAAAGCCCTACCATGCTTGCGTATGCTATCGTATGCTAGCATTTCGGTATCACACGACAGACTTTCTAAGAGATTGCCCGCACAAGGTCCGATTTTTGTATCATTATGTACGTACGTAACCTATATCGATTCTCACACGCACAATTTAGGTATAACAAGCCTTTTAAAATGCTTCCGGGGCAGGAGCGGGCCGTCGCCGGGCCGTTCGTACTTTTTGGCCGGGCCTGCCGGGCCGTCGCCGGGCCATTGCGAAAAATATCGCCGGGCATTTCGATGATATCGGAAGATGCACACACTGATTTGGTTTGGGAAATCTACACAAGATCGACTCGACTGACACGCTCGGGTACGACCGTACGAGATGTCGAAAACGAATTCGACATCTGCTGACATGGTGATGACATGCCGGATGCCGTGGTTGAAACCGTGGTGGTTGAAACCGTGGTGGTTGAAACCGTGGTTGAAACCGTGGTGGTTGAAACCGTGGTGGTTGAAACCGTGGTTGAAACCGTGGTAGTTGAAACCGTGGTTGAAACCGTGGTGGTTGAAACCGTGGTTGAAACCGTGGTTGAAACCGTGGTGGTTGAAACCGTGGTGGTTGAAACCGTGGTTGAAACCGTGGTGGTTGAAACCGTGGTTGAAACCGTGGTTGAAACCGTGGTTGAAACCGTGGTGGTTGAAACCGTGGTTGAAACCGTGGTGGTTGAAACCGTGGTTGAAACCGTGGTTGAAACCGTGGTGGTCATGGGGAAACAGAAACTGTACCGCTAGACCAGAAGCCCGAAAAAGGTGAGCCAGGCCGGGATCGAGCCCGTGACCTCTCGCATACCGGACGAGCGCTCTGTCGTTGAGCTACTCTGGCTATTGATGGCGATTCTGGTGCGGTACAGAGTACTGACTCCCCACGGTGCCACGTAGGCGGCGAAGAGTGAAACACGAAGGATATAAGCTTTCCCCCAATCTGCCGTTGCGGTGCGCTCTCTGTCGGGGCATCGCGCGGCTTTGTGCGGCGCGACTGTTGGGGGCGCGCGGCCTGTGCGGCGCGATTGTATCCTCCATGACACAACCTCACTCTGAAGTGTCTACGTGGCACAACCACAACCAGCTGCCGGCGTCACACCTGCGCAGTGGAAGCGTGGTAAGAGCCCATAACCTCACGGGGAAACATAAACTGTACCGCTAGACCAGAAGCCCGAAAAGGGTGAGCCAGGCCGGGATCAAGCCCGTGACCTTAATAGATAGTTTGAAACACATACAGGGTAGAATATTCTGTATATCCGTGTTTTATAACTATGGCTGTAAGCAAAAATATGAGGCTGGAACCGTGAGATATGTGACTGTAAAAGATATAACATATGAGAGTAAGAGAGTCTAAG
>LGRX02014184.1:0-16835 GCA_001247695.2 Cymbomonas tetramitiformis | reverse complement strand
TCTCATGGTTCATGGCGCATCTCGGGGCAGCCCACGTGGCAGAATGCACTGTTTAGATGTTTGGCCGGAAGGCTGCGATGGAGGATCCAGGAGGCGCTATTCGCAGCATGGGGTGGGTGCAGGGGATTGGTGAATACGGCATACCTGCTGCAACTGCGCCTGGGTTGTGGCGTCGAGCAGGGTGCGGAGAATGGCGGCGAGCCCCGGGTCGTAGGGCTCGAGGTCTGCAAGGGAGGGCTCCGAGCCCAGGAGAAACTTGTAGCACGAGGGGGCCAGCAGAGCGGGGATGATGCAGCCATCGATGACGCATTTCACGAGGAAGCGCCCCGTGGCCTCCAGCGCATCCAGTCGCAGCACTGTGCAGGACGGCAGCATCGAACCGAGGCCCGGGCTGCCGTTGGATGCCGCGCTGGCATCCGCCCGCGTCTCGAACAGCATTGCCCGCGGGTGCAGCACCTGCGCCCGGGCGCAGTCCCAGCAGCAAGCGCCCTTATTCCATTGCCTGCAGTGACCCCGACAAAGCAGCCAATGGCGAACCCACAGCCGCGAGATCCTCCATATCTGGAAGTTGGAGGGAAGTTTAGACCTCCCGAGTGCCCCCCGTGTGTGCTGCTGCCAGTGTGGCACTTGGCTGTGGCAAGCGGGAGGGTTCGCAGTGCGGGCCGAGGTGCTTGTAGCGCTGCCACCATACTCTTTGTGTGCACGCGGTGCTCTGCGTCATGGGCGGTCACGGCATTGGCTCAGGAATGCGCGCGGTTATGCACCTCGCTGAAGAAGGACTGGTAGAGGAAGCTGATGGTCGGCGAAGGAGCATTCTGCGGCGCGTTTACGAAGGTGATGTGCAGCGGATGCATCAGCGCACTCTGCCGTCATGCATGCCGCACCACCTCCCAGAGAGCCTTCGGTCATCCCATCCCCGCTATGCCACCACCCTTTGCATATGGCGCTGAAGGCCTGTCACATCGTGCGCGGGGTGCAGTCCATGGTGGTGCCACGTGGCACCGATGGCCTGATAAGGCGAGCGCGGGGTGTGGCAGTTTTCAGATGTTATGTTGCGGTAACCGTCACCTCGAAGTGGAACCAACGGGCGCAGGTGGGAGTCAAGTCACAAACGCGGATGGTGTCTTCTGCCCCGTGGGGGCCTAGAATTCATGTTGGAGCCGCTTTTCCATCTAAAAATCGGTCGCCTGGATTTGGGGCTGTAAGAGATTGATGGAAACGCGTGAGCGGAGATGAGTGGTGACTGATCCTGGAAAGTGAGCAAACAGCTCGCGCAGATGACGAGGAGAGATGACAGGGGCGAATGGAGGAGGCTCCAGCCATCGCCACAGAGTGGCGAGAGGTTGCAGGATCTATATCCTCTGATAATGCGCATACAGCGCGGATGTGGATGGTTTCTTGGACGAGGTCTACAACTGCTGAGGGAGTGGGACGCGCTGGCGTGCATGAGGTCGGGAAAAACGGGGAATAGGGCCATTATCGCACATCCTTCAGCAACAGCGCCACCGACATGACACTATTGAGCATGTCGTCCATCGAGATGGTTGCCGGCACCGGCTGCCGTCCTGCCTGCTTTGGCCCCTCTCCAGGCCCCTCAGCCATATTCCCCAGGCCCTGCGCCCGGAGTTGGCTGTCTTACATCCGGTGGCTGCGCCGTGCGCTGCAGCAGTCAAACATACGCCATATCAACGGGGTCATGCGACTCTACACCGGTGGCGCGGCCCGCTACAGCATCTTTGCTGTGCTGGCGCCTTGCCAGCAAAGTGAGGCTCTCGGGAGGGCATTCGCTCGAGAGGCACTTGTTCGTGGTTCGTAGATATGTTAAGGCAGAGGGTGACCTGAATACGGTGGCCATATTCGTGGACCAGCTTCACCTTCCACTCCGTCTGCACGATCTGGTGGGTGCCTCCAGGGTCTCTGCCCAGCATGTCGGTGGCCAGGTAGGGGTGTGCTAGCACCTGAGCATGGCCCACCACCACCGTTCACCGCTGTGATCTCACCACATCCCTTCACCTCCGCCATGCCCACCAAAAATCCAGACCACTCGCTTGTCCCTCCCGTCGGAAGGGGATCGTGCGATTCGGATCTTTTTGTCATCGACGGGATTCTTGAGCAGATGGTGCTCACGCGGAAGCACCGATTGGCCGAAAGCTCGTCTGCAGCATTCGAGGTGGCCTGGGACTACACATGGTGGTCAAGGGAGGATGCGGCCACCTCGTCTGCTGTCTGGAGGCGGAGGGCGGGGTCCGTGCGAAGAAGCAAACTGAGAAGGTGGCGGAGGCTCTCATCATCGTGTGAGGGGATTGGCACACCGCCCTTCTCACCGTCCTGAGCATCACCGCCCGGTCCCACGCCCTCGCGTGCTTCAGGGGGAAACAGAGGACGGGCTCCAGCCATTATCCACCTTCCAACAACTCCGTGCCCACAAAAAGCTCACAGCAGACAACACTTGCATCCCCTGTGCCCGGCAGGAATGGCGCAAGCATGCCGGATGCCATTGTCGTGACAGATGAAGGGGGGGACAACTTCCACGTATCCCTGAGGCCCAGGTGGTGGGGACGGGACTCAATACGAAGGCCACTGACGGGGCAGATGACACCCTAGGCTCTATGAACGCAGAGGGGAGGGCGCTCGGATACACCTTCAAAGCCAAAACAGGCTGGGGATGGGCCCTGGTTTAGTGCAGGCGCCTTTACTCGAGAGAGAAGCTTTGCCGAGACTCTCTCCACATGCTCGCCCACTACAATGTTTCTCCATGCACTCATGTGGCACTTGAGGCCTAATTCTGCGCCTTGACCACTGCTCGGTATCGTGCAGCATTGCGCAGCGCGTGAGGGTGGCGTGAAGGTGGCCGCGCCTCCTGCAGACTTCTACCTGAGAGGCACCACCTTGCGCGCCAAGAGGAGGGGCGAGGTGTGGGGAGGGGGGCATGATGTTCCAACCGGCACGGGGGTGAGGGTCGAGAAATTAGCTTCGAAGAGCATCACGCCGAGTGCCCACAGATCCGCCCCCGCGCTCACCTCGCCCCCACTCTCCACCTGGCATTTCCAAGTGCTCCCCGCCGTCAAGCAACTCCTCACGCACTCTGCCGAGCAAATACTGCGGCGATCGGGTGCCCAGGAGCCCACAACGTTGACTCAGCTCAAGAAACCGCCGCTCTGCTTTGACTTCCCCTTTTCGTGAGATGAGAGGCCTGGCACCAGTGCCCCGCCCTGCGTTCTCTTCGTCCTGGATAAGACAGTCACGGCACTGAGAAATTGGATTGAAATGCACAAGCAATCCCGTTCAAACGCTGCGGTCCACTTCCAAGGCGCGCGCTTGTACTGGCCTATAATACTCATGCTCCAACGCGCACCCTGTGACACGATGGGGGCCTGGCCCTGTGACACAAGGGGGGCCTGACCCTGTGACACGAGGGGGGGCTGACCCTGTGACACGAGGGGGCCCTGACCCTGTGACGAGGGGCCTGACCCTGTGACACGAGGGGGCCTGACCCTGACACACGAGGGGGCCTGACCCTGTGACACGAGGGGGCTGACCCTGTGACACGAGGGCCTGACCCTGTGACACGAGGGGCGCCTGACCCTGTGACACGAGGGGGGCCTGACCCTGTGACAAGAGGGGGGCCTGACCCTGTGACACGAGGGGGGTCGTGATTTCTGATTAGGGGGAATCTGCGCCGCCACCAGGCATGCGTCTCGATTCGAGTGCGCCGAGCCCCGGCGGGCGGTGAGGGGGGGCTTACGCAGGGTCACACACCTCGGGTGCAATATAGCCAGGCACTGGGCCCGGCGCCCGACCGGCCTCTTCCGCCGGCTGCGCAGTGGAAGCGCCCCTGCCTCCTGCGGGGGAGGTCTCAGGGGTCTGGGTGCCGTGCATTGCGCTGAAGCTGAGCGCCATGAAGCTATCCCCTGCGCGCCAGGCAAGCGGGCCCCCTCTCCCGTCTACCTCACAGCTTGCTTCACGAGGGTGGAGGCCACAGCACAAGCTGGAAGCGGCTCACACAAGAGGCTCTGCTGCCCTCTATTCAAACGCCTTCTGGTCCATGCGGCGTAGTGGAAAGGGAGAAGCTGGCCAAACCAAGCGGGAGAGGAGGAGGCAGGTGAGGAAACAAGCCAAGCTCGATGGAGGCAACCAGGTGGAATCGAAGGCAGGCAGAGAGAGGAGGGCGGCAGAGGGAGGCAGAGAGGAGGTGGCAGAGAGGAGGGGCGGCAGAGAGGGAGGGGGCGGCAGAGAGGGAGGCGGCAGAGAGGGAGGCGGCAGAGAGGAGCGGGAGGGAGGCGGCAGAGAGGGAGGGCGGCAGGAGAGGGGCGGCAGAGAGGGAGCGGCAGAGAGGGAGGCGGCACAGAGGGAGGCGGCAGAGAGGGAGGAGGTGGCAGAGAGGGAGGGAGGTGGCAGGGGCGCAGAGGAGGTGGCAGAGGGGGGCGGCAGAGAGGGAGGTGGCAGAGAGGGGCGGCAGAGAGGGAGCGGCAGAGAGGGGGGGCGGCAGAGAGGGAGGGGGCGGCAGGAGAGGAGCGGCAGAGAGGGAGGGGGCGGCAGAGAGGGAGGCGGCAGAGAGGAGGGAGGTGGCAGAGAGGGAGGGAGGTGGCAGAGAGGCGGCAGAGAGGGAGGGAGGGAGGTGGCAGAGAGAGAGCAGGAGGCAGCAGAGAGGGAGGGAGGCGGTTTGCTCAGCATCTTATTGAGCGTAGTAAGCAAGCTGCAACGGCTGTGAGGACACCTCGGGAGCTTTAGCACATATCCGAGGCACACGCCAGCTGACGCGCATCGAGATTGAAGCTCTTTTGGCTCAAGAGTGCGCAAGAGAGCCTGAGGTGGGTGGGGGCCTGAAAGGATGCCTGGGTGCTAGAGGCGGACCCGGAGGAGCTTGTGGAGAATGCGGTTCAGGCATAGCGGCCTTACGAGTAGGCATGTCACTCCTGCCCAACCCCAGCTCCCCCATCTGCGTCGCCTGATCCCCTAACATCCTGCTGCCCTGGATGCTTGGAAAGGGAAATATGAATGGTGCGCGCAGTGAATTGAAAGGTTTGGGTGAGAGGGTCTGGGAGAGCGGCACCTTTTTCAGCTTCAGGAGGGGGCTGGGAGGGCGGCTCCACAAAGCCGTCTCCAGGAGGGAAGGACAAGGCAAAGGAGAAGCAGGTGCAGGGGGCGGTGCGCTCAACTGCCATCGTCCACCCCAACCGGAGGCGCGACAGGCGTAGAAAAGAGGTGGGAGGGGGGGGAGGCGGGAGGGCAAAGAAGTGGAGGCCGCACGGGAAGGGCAGCTCGATGTCCACGAGCAACGGCGAGCGGTCATTCACGACGAGCACATTGTTCAGCGCCAGTGTTTGCACAATGACGCCGTGGCGGTGCAGGTACGCCAGAATCCCCGCCAGCTGGCTGAAGAGCTCCCCAATCTCGTACGCGCGTCTCGGCTGCGGCGGCGCCCACAGACCATCATCCCCACACCAATATCTCCTGGATAAGTTCTTGGTCAGGGTGAGCTTTAGAGCTCCTCAATTCGCGGTCTGGCATATGCCACACAGCAGTGACACTCAAACGGAGTACCACCCAATCAGCTCATCACGGGATCGGGCACATGCCCAGGAGCGTCTGAAAGAGACGCGGCCACCCAGCCCCAGGCTCGGGGATTCAGAGCCCGACACGCTGAGACCAAATATAGACAGAGATAGATGGGCTCATGAGAAATGGACAAACTAGTGGCTGCCACCACCACCTTACGAGTCAGCGTACTTCTATTTCTGCCTGTAAGTAGTCTACAACTCATGCATGCACGGGACACAAACAGAGACTACCGCTGGAGCTGGAACTGGACCAAAGTTGCCATCGCGGCAGGATCAGTGCGTTCGCAGCCTGCGGCGCTTGGCGGAGGGAGTTACAAGCCGAAAAGAACAGTCAGCACCTTCTCTGCAAGCCACTGTTGCACAGTGACAAGCTCTTCCGCTGCCGTCGTCCTGCCGTCCAGGCCTCCCCGCCCCGTAACACATCGCTACGATTTGCCAGTGGGTAAGTCAGGAAGCGGCCTCTGTAATTGATGTGACGGATTAATTGTTTGATAAGGGTTCAGTAAATTGGCCAATGCGGCTTGCCACCATGGACGGCAGTTGTCGAACTTTTAAACATCCACGTTCCTCGACATGGAGGTCAACGAGGAAGAGAGGATGGAACCCACTTGCAGGGGTACTGCAGGTAAGCATAGTCGTCTTCATAGAACACCGCATCGAGCGGAGCGAGGAAGACATGCTCGAGCTGCTGCACTGCCACGACGCCCTGCAACACCTCTCCTCTCCTGGGTCAATCAATCTGCCGGGCGCCTCAAGAAATTTAGCAAACAAGATTGTTTCAGATCCATGCGTCCCGTGGAGCTTTGTGATTTAAGGAACTGGATACTTCAAGGGGCGCCATTGCCTTAATCTGGCCGGCAATCCGGACATAAACTTGCATGCAGGTGTGCATATCCTTGCGGGGCTAGGTACACGTTGTGTCATCGTGGGTGGTGGCTCTGCATGTGCTTGGCTACTGATTGGCCGCTGCTTAGCTGCTGTCCATTCTCTCTCTCTGTGCATATCCTTGCGCCGATTTCTTTGACACCCGCTAACCCCGCCACCAAACGACTTGCGCAATCCTGTGGGGCCGATCGGTGTAACTGCGCCCAAGATTTCAAAACGGGCATCCGGATACCCCTGAGGCCCCCAAATGCCCTGAGATTCGAGCCCCCCTATGCCCTACTGAGCCATCTTGATTTGCCAAGTCTGGCACAGCTTTGTTATATATCTGGCACCTTGGCTGTCATACGGCCGAGAGAGACTTATTGGACCACGCGATGTGCCGACACTGAATGGTGTTTGATCAAAACAATTCAGCACACACTTCGGACACTCCAGAGCCTCTTGGAGATCGAGACCCTTTGCTGGATGCGACACCCTGACCAGATCAGGTGTCACTTCCTATAGTAGGCTGTGTGACCGTCACTGGTCCGAACCCTAAAACCTCGACCCATATGACGGGCAGGTTATCTGTGGTAATCACATTCTGAGTTCCACTATCCGAAGGGTTCATCTCCCTTATCAGTCAGACTGTATATTCTACCACCCTGTGCGCCCCAGTAAGCCATAGGAGTCTCCGTGACTGGTCCGCCCACCCACTGCAAAGCCGGTCTACATTCACCTCCGACCACTAAAAAAAACCCACGTGGAACACCCGTCTGCCCACCACTTGACGAGTATCCGGGGGAGACTTTCCAGGTGTGCTTTTCCTCTGATCTAGTTCTTTGAAAACCAGTATCAGAAATACCGAATGGCACAGCAAAGAAAGTCAGCTGCACTTTGTCCCCTCGCCTGGGATCGAAGGGATGCAGCACACACTTCAGGGCCCTTATCCGGAATCTCCGGAGCTTCGTGGAGTCTAGGACCCCCCAAGCCCCACAGAGCCACCTGAGCGCTTCTGTGACTGCTCTGCCCGCGCCGCCCCGAGGCCATTTCACCAAAGCCGGCCTGCATGCACCCTTGAGCTGCTCGAGCCACCTCCGAACCATCAAGCCTCTGCTGAGAGCTGCACAAAGCCCACAGGTGCCAGATATATTCCTCACGCCGAGGATGAGCATTCCTACCATGCATGATTATTCGCCTATGGGCTATGAGTGTACCTTGACCGTGACCGAAAGCACACTACACAAGGCCTACACATACCCCACCCCGTACACGTAACCCAAGCGCCCGCTGTTCCTTGTCTTCCTCCCCCGGGAGCAGACTTGACTTTGCGTCGGAGGTACCAGGTGCAGGTATCTGGGTTGGCTTATGCGCCTGTACTACTTTAATTCTGTCTAGCCTCCCTTGGTCACCGGCTTGTTGAACAAGGTGGGGCGGCAGAGGGGTTCCGGTGACAGTCTGGTCCAGTCACGGGTCAGCCTCCAGGTATCCCAAGAATGGGCACTCCCGTTTGCTCCTCCCCATCCACCCCGGCTCCAAACCAGCCCCAGACCCTCCTGTCCCTCCTGTTGCCTCTTCCTCTACCCTGAAGGCTGCCAGCACAGCCACTCCAAGCGCAGCCCGTGCGAGTGGCATGAAACGTCCACCCTCCTGCCTTTACGTGCGGCAATCTGATGTGGCGGCCCGCGCACTCAAGCCGTCCCGCCGGCGTCGGCCGACACGCGCCCTTCAACGGTGCGCGCGCAAAGTGTTCTGTGCTTTCCTTGTGCCGATTTCTCTGCTACCCAGCATTCTATCTAGCAGACTACCGCAGAAATTCTTTGACTGTTCCACTTTCAATCTGATCCGTCAGTTGAATTGAATTGACGGCTCTGCTTTGAGAAAAAAAATGAATGATTGGCATGCATCGTGCTTAATATTCTCCTGGGCCGCGGCGGATAGTGGGGCTCCTCCAGGATCGAGTTCACTGAGATTTGGGGGCTGGGGCAATGGAGCTCGCCTTCTCCAGGCTGCGGCGCTGCTCCGTGCTCGTCACGTGCAGCTTCCTCACAATACAAGGGTCGTCTGCAAGCCCGGCACAAATCACCCCCCCCCGCATCCGTCTTAATGCTGCATCATGCACCAATCATATCCTCCTTGCAAGTAGGGCTGGAGGCTGCAGGGCTCGAGGCACCTGCCCTTCACTGTGCCCTGCGTGAGATTGTCCACCGCCACTGCAGCGGCTCCCCCAGCAGGGAAAGTGCAAATGAGATGGAGTCATACCTTCTCCCTTAAAGGTACAGGTTAAGCTTTCCAGGCTGTCGAGGGCTGAAGCCCATATCACCCGTAGATCTGCCTACTGACCCTGAGTCTCCCTACTGTTTAGGCTTGTGCCCCCTCTCCCTGGGACCCTCCATCCTTTCGGGAAATCGGCATGACTGTCAATTTGTGGAAGGCTCCGAAAGGCCGTGAAAGGAATGGGGGTCCCCGGAGAGGGATCTTAAGAGGCATGGTGGTTGACCATAGTACCACCCAATAGCATGAAGGTCCATACTTTGTGACACTCCGAATCAGGCCTTCGAGGATTAGAAGCATGATCCAAACGGCGCCCTTGATTGCCTGACAGTTTTCATCACGTGATTCGTGCAAGCTTCCTGATCGGAATGCTGTGTGACCTGGGGTGACCTGAATGCCATTTGGCCTGGGCTGTCGATCCAGTCAACCACAAGAATCCACGGGGGTGGGAGGTCGTGGGCTGGGGAAGCACCTTCGAGCTTGGTGTGGAAGAGGTTGTCTCGCGCGGTGGTGAGCGGTGTGAGCGCCTGGAACTGTGACAGCATGCGGCCCTCCACGAAAACCCGCAGCTGCCTTTGCCTTATTCCCCCCCCTGCTGTGTTTGCGAGCTCCTGCCACACATCCCGCCCGGCTTGAGCGTCAATACCCTCGTGCCTGCTGTTGAATGGCGTCACTGCCCACCAGTCATCAGCACGGAGCTGCTACAGCTCGCCACGTCCTCAAGCATGCGTCAGCCTCAAGGCGGTTGTGCGTAACAAGTCTGTCCAACCCCACGACTCACCTCATTACTAACACCCAGCTCGAGGAGCTCCGTGCTGAGCGCGGCATGTTTGGCCTTAATGTCCACGATCAGCTCGCCTTGTTTTGCCACTTGCCTGCAAGCCCAACCGCAGCCGGCAGCTACACGCGTCTTGGGCGATGCAACATGTACACGACCAAGATCGGCAATCCGTCATCGTCGCCTGTTGCGATTTGAGCTTTGCTGCTGCTGCTTCAAGTAAGTAAGTATGTAATGTAATGTATCAAACGTAATTTGCCTTGGTCCAAAAACATAAAGGTTAGAGGTTCAGAAGGGGCAAATGGGGCGTGGGGGCAAAGGGAGAGGTTCAGAAGGGGCAAATGGGGCGTGGGGGCAAAGGGAGAGGGATCTCACGCCTCCGCCTTCGTCAGGGACTTGATGCCCGAGCCACGGAGCTTGAGCAACTGCATTTCTGCGTTCATCTTGATCTCTACCTCCCTCGCCTGAAGCAGCTCCTCCGACATTGCCTCCACCTCTCCACACAACTGCGCCACACGCGCCTGCTTGGACGCCGCGGTTAACACCTCTTCCAAAATTTGTTCCACCTCCGCCCTGCATCCCTCCATCGCCCCCACGCCCCAAGCCCTCTTGCCTACACTCAGTGTCTCAGCCCGCAACCATCCATCCAATCCCGCGCCCCATCGCTGCGCCTCTCTGTTGGCATTTGCGCACTCATAGAGTCCCACTGGCCGGTGTGCGGTCCACACAGGAGCGAGCCCTTGACACGCCCCACGCAAGAAGCGCTCACCTGTACCAAATCCGTATACCACCGCACCTTCCTCCTGCGGACTTCTCACCCTGGAGACATGAGACGCTCGCGAGGTCGGTGATCACCGTGCAACCCAATGGCAGAGAAGACGAGGCAGTGCCTCTTAGTCACCGTGACAGCGCGGCGCAGCGCATAGAGTTCTCCCGCGCCTCTGCCCCTCCCACTGATCATTCAGTGGAAATTCTGCGCCTCCCACTGATCATTCAGTGGCAATTCTGCGCCTCCCACTGATCATTCAGTGGAAATTCTGCGCCTCCCACTGATCATTCAGTGGCAATTCTCGCCTCCCACTGATCATTCAGTGGTAATTCTCGCCCCACTGATCATTCAGTGGCAATTCTGCGCCTCCCACCGATCATTCAGTGGCAATTCTGCGCCTCACTGATCATTCAGTGGAACTTCTCGCCTCCCACTGATCATTCAGTGGTAATTCTGCGCCTCCCACTGATCATTCAGTGGTAATTCTGCGCCTCCACTGATCATTCAGTGGTAATTCTGCGCCTCCCACTGATCATTCAGTGGTAATTCTGCGCCTCCCACTGATCATTCAGTGGTAATTCTGCGCCTCCCACTGATCATTCAGTGGCAATTCTGCGCCTCCACCCGATCATTCAGTGGAAATTCTGCGCCTCCCACTGATCATTCAGTGGCAATTCTGCGCCTCCCACTGATCATTCAGTGGTAAGTGCGCCTCCCACCGATCATTCAGTGGCAATTCTGCGCCTCCACTGATTATTCAGTGGAAATTTTGCGCCTCCCACTGATCATTCATTGGCAATTCTGCGCCTCCCACTGATCATTCAGTGGAAATTCTGCGCCTCCCACTGATCATTCAGTGGAAATTCTGCGCCTCCCACTGATCATTCAGTGGCAATTCTGCGCCTCCCACTGATCATTCAGTGGTAATTCTGCGCCTCCCACTGATCATTCAGTGGAAATTCTGCGCCTCCCACTGATCATGCAGTGGAAATTCTCGCCTCCCACTGATCATTCATTGGCAATGCTGCGCCTCCCACTGATCATTCAGTGGCAATTCTGCGCCTCCCACTCATCATTCAGTGGCAATTCTGCGCCTCCCACTGATCATTCAGTGGCAATTCTCGCCTCCCCCGATCATTCAGTGGAAATTCTGCTCCTCCCACTGATCATTCAGTGGCAATTCTGCGCCTCCCACTGATCATTCAGTGGCAATTCTGCTCCTCCCACTGATCATTCAGTGGCAATTTTGCGCCTCCCACTGATCATTCAGTGGCAATTCTGCGCCTCCCACTGATCATTCAGTGGCAATTCTGTGCCTCCCACTGAACACTTAACTTCTTGTCAGCATAAGTGCCGCCACTGTGCCCAAATACGGAGGGAACGGGTGGACTAGATGACTGCGTGGACTAGATGACCGCAGATATACATGATTGACGGTTCGTTTGTCACGAGTTGTGCGCGAGCGACTCCTCAACAGCTGCAGTCGGTTGAAGGTAGTGTGAATCGAAATACAAAGCTGAGAGGGCTAACCACAAAGCGAAAGCCACGATCTCGAGAATCATCAATCAACTCGGCCAATGATGGCCCGTCGGCTTAGTTAGTGGAGATCAACGATGCTCGTACTAGAATAATGCATGACAGTTACCAGATTTAGCAGCTGTCCACATATATTCATCCAAAAAATACACGGCGCTCAAACTCCGACTCCGCGCATTCGAGCCTCCCTCTCGAGCACTCGGAGGCTAGGGCTCCTGTGGCATTCGGCAGCAGCAGGAGCGGCAGGGGAAGCCCCGGGAGTAAGGAGAGACTGAGGAGGGCATCGCGCCTGAGCGTGCGCGTGTGCTCGAATATGCGGTGCGCGCGTTCGGCCTGCAGCCAGTGCATCAGAGCCTCCGCTGCGGAGAGCAGGTTGCCTGTTGCCTGGAGACCGACCTCCACCAGAGGCGAATGGCTCACCAGCTTCTCCTTCTCCTGCTGGATTGAGTCGTAAAGCTTCACAAGCAGTGTGTCTGTCACGTCCATCGCCGGCTTCATGGCAGCCAGGAAATTGCCCTGCGCACCCACAGGCGTTCATCGCCATTATACCATATGAGCCGCTGCCCGACGTCGCACTGCCACTTGCTGCTCTAGCGCCGCCTGTCGACAACGGAAGTCTCATGTGATCGCCATTGCACCATGGGGACGGAGCTGAAGAGACGTTTCAGGGGTCGGGGGCGGTACAACCATAGATCTGGAGCCATTTTGTGGCGGCTGGAGAAGCACACGGCCACGGGGCACATACCTGCCACGTCTGGTATGCCTGCACTGCCTCGGCGATCATCACTTCGCACTGCTGCGCATTGCCGATGTGGAGGTTGGCAATGTTGTCCGCCAGCCCCACCGGCTTCCCGATGGACTCTAGGATGCAGACCAGGGTCGTCAGGCTCTCGTTTAGATGCTTGTGCCGGTTGCGCTGCTCCAACGCCGGCCCCTCACCCCGGCATCCACCTTACCACGATGGCGAGAGATCCTCACCGGTGACCTCTGTTCGCCTTTCAACGGTGACAGCAGATCCGGCCAAGTCGTGGCGCAGCTTCCGGCCGAGGAGCGCACACACAAGCCATGCCGGCGTGCGGACCATGGGCATGGGCTATGGCACGGGTAATGGACTGCGCGGTATTGCCCATGTGTCTGCCACTGCTGCGAATAGAACCACGTGGCATGTGCCGAGCGTGATGGCGACCGGCCCCCGCAACTCCCGCGTGTTCTAACCAAGGAGGAATACATCCTTTCAGGGTACAGCAACCCACTCGTGGAATAGCTGGCAGCCAGATAGCTCAGTAGCAGCTGCCGAGCCACCGCTGAGATCGAGAGAGGGATCCACAGACACCATCAACCATGTATTCTACTCAGTTCAGCTATGCCTCTATCCTTGCCACCCTCCTGCCCCAAGAGACCGCCAGCCCACCTCCTGTGGAAGGCACGAGAAGCTCCGAGGGGCACATAGCGGGAAATGGCACCTGCAACGACTCCGCTTGGGACAAACTGCTCAGCAGATTCGCCCCAGCCTCCTTTATCTCCTGCCGGTACTTCCGCCTTCCCCCACCTCGTCACAACTCCCCTTCCGGCATGCAAGGTCCGCTGCATCGCGAGGAAACAATAGGCTGGAAGGGGCCTCGAGGCGGCCTGCCAGCAGCGCGTTGTCTCAAGGTGCTGAGGGTAAACGGGTGGGAACCAATAGCTGGGAAGAGCCTGGAAGACCCCAGCATTTTGTTTGATTCTATGGGGGAAGCGTAATTCTAACAGAGGCATATCTTAGTAATCCGATCACTAACTGCTCATTGCGATTTTGAAAGAGGCAGGTGACAGCCTTGTGGCGCTGTGGGCAGAGGCGGGAACAGAAGCCACACAGGATGCACGCACCTCCTCCTTCACTTGGATGGTGGCATCCACATCGACATCTTTGCCGCGCTTCGTCTGTTGCAAGCTTTGCATTTTCTGCGCCACCACCCCCCCTCTTCACCTCCGCCGCCTCAAGCTTCTTCAGTCTTCTGATTGCCGTACGCAGCGAGAGTGAATGTTGTCTGCCACCACAGTTGCTGCATGATGGGAAACTCCGCACTGCGCGGCCAGATTCACGTTTGGGTGCATTTTGCATCTCTGCATGTTGGTTTCGATCTCCTCGAAAAGAAAATATGTAATACAGATTAATGCATCGAAAACGACAAAATATTGGCTGACGATGGCTGATATTTTACATCGTACGTCCCCAGATCTCAGGAGTGTTCTGCTACGCTCCGCAGAGGAGCTCCGCAGATAAACTCCTTGTCCACGTCAGCACCCGCGATCAGTACGTTCTCCTTACGCGAATGCTCGCGCGGGGAGTCGCGGTCCTTGTCAAAGATGATGCCATCTGTTCGCGATTTCAGGAGTTCCCATAATGCAATAACTGTATTGTGGCACAGCTGGTCACATCTCCATCCTGCATGGGTGGAACTCGGGAATCGCGCGCTGTGATTGGCCGTCCCACCCTTCTCCCCACCCCGCCCGCGCACCAGCTTCATGTCCACAAGCTTCTCCAACTCAAGCAGGGACACGTCGTGCTTGGCCATCCCGTCACTGAAATTGCATGCGAGCCGGACCTCAAGCTGCAGCACCTCTGTCAGCATCTGCAACGCCTCCCTCCCCCCACAGCGTCCAGCAATGCATCAGCGACCCGTGTGTAAGGTTGCTGGGGCTCTTCTATGACCTTGCCAGCAGGGCAGGCACATGCACACGCCTATTCATGCCACGTGGCACCCTGCAGACAGCACACACCGCCGCGCTGGCGCAGCTGACTTGGTAGAATCAGCCATATCTAGAAACAGAAATCCACAAGGAGATCGAGGGAGTTGAACAGGTTCTTAGGTTTTTGGTGGCTGGGGAAGGAGTCACGGGCATGCAGAAAGAATGCGGGCGGGTGCGACTAATGAAAACCAAGAGCCCTGAGGCTGGGCTCCCGTGTGGGCGTTGTTATTTGGTTTGAGAGTAGCTGCGAGGGGCGCACCTTGGTCGATGATTCGAGTGCGGAGCTACGGCTACCATTCTCCGCGATGCTCTCGAGGTCGAAGTCGAGTGTCTCCTCGTCCTGCAGCCCTCAATCGATCAATTGCAGCCCCTCGCTCACCCCCTCTCAGTTCACCTCTAGGAGCCCTCCATCGACCAATTGTAGCCCTTCTCTCACCCCTCTTGGTTTCAAGACCGGCAGAAGGGTCTACGTGGGCAGGGGCGTTCAGTGGGACGTACGTCACTTTGCAGCACCTGCACCGGGAGCAAGCTGGAGTTGCGGAAAGTGGGGATCACTCGGAGCGGCGCTGGGCTCTCCACGAAACTCTGTGCCGTGCACCCCCCCCCCTTTGGAGGAATCCTTCAACCATGACAGGTAGGGGGACGTCATCGTACTCTCTGAGTTGTGTGAGAAAGAAGCGTAAGGACGGGCACTTCAGCGCGGGCACTGCACCGCTGCACGAGAGAATATCAGTGAGGAGTCCTGTAGTTGGCTGCCGCGCGCATCCCGGCGACCGCTGAGCAGCAAAGGTAGCATTTCGCAGCAGCCTCGGCGGACTCGCCAGCGGGATCTTGGATTGCAATTTTGCCATCGCTGAGATGGAGACATCCTAGGCAGAGATTGACCAATGAGGCGCACCGAAATGCACTTGTTTAATCTATAATCAAGGCACGAGTTACCGGAGTCGCGCGAATGACAATAGTGACAAAAGCATTTCATTTGATTGACAAATTGGGTAGGGTACTGTGAGCATGTTGTGCACTTCAGGAAGTAAAATGGCTGCGTTACGCGAAAGTTAGGGTTCATAGGCGCAGTCGTCTCCCATACTAAACCACACTTGAGCACAAACTTGAATCGCAGATATCTCAAGTTCAGGAAAAGGACACTTCTGTCATTCGAGGGACCCCCGGCAAGTCACACCTTGGTACGCAACTTCAGTCGCCTGCTGTATCTCTCCGCACAGCATTTGCCGGACGAAGTTACGCCTTTTGCAGCCTTGGGTGAAGGGGGGTAGCCAGGGCATGAAGCAACCCCTCGGGCAGTCTCGGGGCTATGACGATTGCCTGGGCATGGGCCAAGGTTTGGAGACAGGCAGCGTGAGTTTGGAAGGAGGGGAATCTCTTTGGGAGAGTGACGAGCTTCAGGCGCCTGGCGCAGAGAGAGAGGGCCATGCCAGAGCTCTCTGACGACCAGCTGAGGGCCATGGGGCCGGAGTTGCGCACCGTGGGGCTACGGCCGCCCGCTGTAGGGCTGCCCACCGTGGGGCTGCAACTACCAGTGCTGGTGCGGATGGGCTTGACGGTGACTCCAGTGGGTCGTGATGGGACAGAACCTGTGGTAAAATGTGCCATCCACCACCACGGCAAGAGGACTACAGCTGCGCTCATCGACAGATGAATCAGACGCAAAACATCGGGGCGCAAGTGTTTCGCGCAGGCTGCAAGTGTCATGCAGGCTGCAAGCGGAGGTGCAAGTGTCATGCAGGCTGCAGGCGAAGGTGCCAGTGTCATGCAGGCTGCAGGCGAAGGTGCCCGTGCCATGCAGGCTGCAACCTGTGGCGCAAGTGCCATGCAGGCTGCAAGCTGAGGCGCAAGTGTTGTGCAGACTGAGGCAGCTGTTGAAGCATCTCCCCTAGAGCCTCCAGCCCGTGGTTGCGGGCAGTCCATGGATGCCGACTGCACAATGAAACGAGTCTCGTGCAGCCACGAGTTGCTTGAATCTAGTAATAACACGCATCACGGAGGAATTTGGGTACGTTCCCGTGGTTGTCTAGCTCGGCAGCATCCGACGGACAAGATACTCCCAGCACCTCCATCCAATGGACGGCATGCTCCCAGCACCTCCATCCAAGGGAGGGCATGCTCCTGTGCCACCTCCATCCAATGGACGGCACCCCAACACCTCCATCCAATGGACGGCACGGCCCCAGTACCTCCATCCAATGGACGGCATGCTCCCAGCACCTCCATCCAATGGAGAGCATGCTCCCAGCACCTCCATCCAATGGACGGCACGCTCCCAGCACCTCCATCCAATGGATGGCATGCTCCCAGCACCTCCATT